>JANRMT010062808.1:5003150-5030449 GCA_026402145.1 Polypterus bichir lapradei
TGACAGAAACAGTAATTTTTTCAAAAATTGTTGTTGAAGACCACTTCTTGGTAGTCATATAACTTGTTGCGCATTACTGTCGTTTTCATCTGTCTGTCCATTTTCATAGCTACTTTTAGGTTTTGTTTATTGGCTTTACTGGCAACCAGGCTCTCCTTTCAGGTCTGTTGGTACAATTAAAATTTGTTGAATCCCTAGGCAATTTAATGGCATGTTTGACATGTGGACTGTGGGATTAAACCAGTAATGTAGGGAAAAAGCAACTTCCAAACACATAGCCCTCCAAAGTTGCCACTGAATCCAAAGTAAATTTTAATTTAACTTTACAGCGGACTGTGTATTAATCCCCTATTCCAAGTGTGAAATGTTTTACAGTAGTAGTCTAGTATTTGAATTCTTGTACCTTTTATGAGGTAACCAAATTAATTATTCTTGTTATTTCATAGTATTATTGTTTGGAGAACCATTTCATCTGTACGTTTTTTTTTTTTTTTTTTTTTTTTTTTTTTGGTCAAGTATAGTATTTGGGCTAGGATTTTGGAGCTTCAATGCATTTGTGCTAATTACTGGTCCACTTTGCCACCTCATTTAAAAGATAATTCATTTTAATGTTGGTCTCAAATCCTTGCTTATATGATTGAATTTAGACATAAAATAAAAAGATTATTAAAAAAAAATCTTATTCCATTTTACTCCCACAGTTACAATATTTAGAAAAATTACTATGGCTTATGATTTACTACTTTAGCATGAGAAAAAACACCCCTATCGAATATATATGTTCATCCTTTTTAAAGCTACACTGACTGCCTTTCTAACTTGTTTTGTGCTCACATTTGTCAGAGTGCTACAGTCATGGCTTATGGCATCCAGGGGCAGTTAATATTTTGTTGATTTTTGTACTTACCCCATAATACAGAATTATGGTGTGAGAGACCTTCTGAGAATTGGGTGACGTTAAGAGTGTTGTCTTTCATTAGCCATTGCTGGGGCTGCTACTATTTTTAATGTACAGGTACATCTCAATAAATTAGAATATCATTGAATAGTTAATTTACCTTGGTAATTCAATTCAAAAAGTGACACGCATATATTATATAGATTCATTGCACACAGAGTGATATATTTCAAGCGTTTATTTCTTTTCATTTTTCTGATAATGGCTTACAGGTTATGAAACCCAAACTTCAGTATCTCAGAGAATTAGAATATTGTGAAAAAGTTCAATACTGTAAACTCATGTTGTGACACTCCATTCAGCTAATTAACCCAAAACACCTGCAAAGGTCTTCTGAACCTTTAAATGGTCTCTCAGTCTGGTTCAGTAGGCCACATAGTAATGAGGAAGACTATTCATAATTCATAGTGAAGTAGCTTTAAATATTATTAAAATGTGTTAATGTCATGTTTTGGGTGGAGATATTACAGTTGAAGGAAAAAGTACTACTTTTTAAAAATGAATGTTTAACTCTCTCAAATATGTAAATTACTGTTCTATTGTAAAAAATGAAAGATACTGAAATAGTTGCTTGGCTTTCTTAATATTTCAGTTCAGGAAAGGGCAAATTATGATTCTTTCATACAAGAGGGGGAGATTGTGTATACTTTGGAGCTATGTTCAGTTCATGAAATGAAAATAAATTGGCCTTGTTTATGTGTGTGCATGCATATTACAGAATGGACTTGTTTTTAAAGTTTTTTAATTGCTAAGAATAATTTTGCTGCTGATTGTCAAAAAACTGGAAAAAATGTAATATACAGCATAACTAGATGGTTGTATTTTTTTATATTGCATACTTTTTTGTATGCCTTTGCCATGTTGCTTCTTTTTATGCATAGTTTTAAATGGATTACACACAGTTTTAAGTGGAAGAGTACAAGCAAGTTAATTGACTCACTCACAGAACTAGTGAGTCAGCACTTCTGATTGAAATTGATGTTTTTTTTTGAGTCGCTATGCGCTGCTTTTTTTTTTTATTTTTTTAAAGCACTTTTTGCTGATATATGGTAACTCAACCTTAAGCGCATTTAATGTTTTTTTTTTTAATCAATCAACTACCAAAAAAATAATATTTATCTGACATGGCTCTTGCATTTGACCAGATGCTCCTGGGATAGGCTACGGCTTTGTGCAAGTATGAATAGAATAAGCAGGTTCAATAATAGGTACATTTTTCTGCTTTTCTAAGTGCTTTTCTAGGTATGGACTCATAGCTGGAAAATAATTATAATGGATAGGATTAATACTTCATTTTTTATATTTAACTGTAGTAGTGGTTATTAAGTATATTTGATTTTGTATTTTGTAATCCACTTGCGTTGGATTTACAGCATTCAGAAGATAGATAATTGTACAATGTTTTGATGACTGTCGGGCTGTCCAACCAGAGTTATTTAGTATTAGTGGCATTCAACTGATTTAAATTGTAAGAACAACTGATGCTCTGTAATGCCTACAGTAAAGTGATCCAAATTTCACCTATGCAGATCTTAGTCCCACTTATTTGCTAGCACTACACTACATGGCACTCTTAATAGAGGGAATAATGACTCTGGGATCTCTGTCTGCAGTGCCTTGGGATGATGTTTATTTGACACACAGTGTTTTTGGAGATTCTAAGTCACTTAGTCTCCATCGTAATTACCAGATATTCTCTGGAATAAATTTTGTTTTTCTTTGACTCCCAAAAAAATCTTATTAAAATGTATCCACTAATGTGTGATTATGTTTGGCTGTTGGAACAAATTTTCTTTTAGTTTAAATCAGTAAAGATTCTCTGTCTGTTTTCACGCATTCCTCCAACACTGTTTATAATACTGCATAATTACATGTTTAATATTTATGTGCCAGCTGTATGTGCCATGTTCTATGTGTAGGATTGCAAGCCACTCTTTCTGTTCATGCAGGCTCAGTGTATTTGTTTTTTTCCTCCATAATTCTGGACAAACAGCCCTTATAACATTAAATATTCAATTTACATGAAACTTACGGTTCCTTTTTTCCCCAATTCCAAAGATGCAACAAATTTGTAAACAGTTTTGTGAAACTTACAGGTGAAATGCTTGAATCTCTTTTAAAGTTTATTAACACTAATGTATAGTGTTAGTACGTAAACAACTTTTTTTTTCCTTTTTGTTGGTTTTGGCACATAATTATTGTAGTGACAATCAAAGGAGAAAATACTTTGGCCTTTACTGGTGATTCAGCCTCACTCTCTCTCTATGAAACGTCTATTTAAAAATGATTTATTACTGTTTTAACCTCTCACACTAGAGCTTGGTAATTGTCATCTCATGCAGAAACTGGTGATTCCGATCCAAAAAATATATCTGATTCTATTGCTAGAATGCATTTTATTGTAGGTTACTGGTGTGAAACAATAATTGTGAATTTGTTTGTGGAGCACCAAAGAAAGCTTAACAGTAAGATTTGAGCAATAAGGAACATTAGGAGCTCAACACTGAATCAGAGTGGAATTCTTTGGCTTTTTGACATTGACCAACAGAAAAAGACTGCAAAAACAGAACTCTGCAAAATGGACTAAACTGATTTCAAATATAAAACACAATCTTATTTGTTATGAACATGGTGGGGAGCAGAAAAATTGCTCTACAACATATATGATAATTCAGTTTGGCCGCATTCAATAGCCTACCTTTGGCAACGCTAACTGCTTGAGTTTAATATAGAAATATTTGGCAGCAGATGACTACAGTACATCTTTTATTAAACAAAGCATTACAATCTTGGATGCTTTTTGGTAGCCTTGCCTTCAATATGCAACTATTGGAGAGTTTGAATACATATTGGAAGGTATAGTAGGCTTTTTTGAATTTTTAAAAAAGTGTGATTTATATGGAATATGCTTGTTGTTTGGAAAAAGGACAAGATCATTACAAATAGTACAGTACTATCTGTCACCTGTGTGGTCTGCTAAATGTCTGATTGCTTGTTAACAGTGATGCACTGGTACTTGACAACTTGCTATTATGCTTTCCCCACATGTTTAAAGGTGCAGAGCACCAAAAAACAGTCTCTTTAACCTCATGAAATTTACTTTGAAATGCTGCATTAAAACTTGCATCATCCTCACACTAGAAACACTAAATTAAAAGATATCAAAATGACGGTCATTGCAAGGTGGACTGTAGGATTATTATAAGTATTGTTAACTAAGGTACTTCTCCAATGCCTTAATTCGTATCAGTACCATTCACTGTAAAACATCATATGGAAAATTGAATTGGTACATTCACCAGTTGTGTTGAATAATGTTAACCAGTAGATCAAATATTTTGTATTATTGATTCATTAAAAGAGGCGTCATTATCAGGAAATTCTATTTCTTGTAATTGCTGATTTAATAGAAACAAAAAGGAGTATGTAGAGAGTAATATCTTGAAGAGAAGTTGACTAATGACAGTTTACTGGAATCACATCTTAAACATCATTACCTCCTTCATTTTACTCTTTTATTTTCAAATTTGTAGGTAATGCACAAAGAACCAGCTGCCATATCGCTGATAATTTTCATACTTGCACAACTTATTATAATAGCATATAATACCTCATCATATTTTGGAAATATTTGTAAAGAATATCTTACCACAGCATGGACTAAACACTAGAGCACAACCTCTATACCTCACATTATGGGAAATTTAATGTCAGACCTGGAGGACATCTACAAAGATAATAATAATAACAATAAACAATCTAGACAAGAACAGGCCATTCAACCCAACAAAACTTCACAGTCCTATCCACGTAACTCTTTCAAAATAACATCGTCTAGTTTTGAAGTCCTGCTGTCTTGACACGATACTTGGTAAATTTACTGTTTTAGTCTGTGGTTCTCTGTGTGAAGAAAAACATCCTAATGTTTGTGCAACATTTACCATTAACAAGTTTGCAAACATGTCCCACTGTTCTGTGATAAAAGTAACAAAGCATGAAAGTATCTCACCTCATCTTTCAATGCATTTTACTAATGCCATTGATAAAATTGAAGAGTAAATATCCATTAAATTTATAAGTTGGTCCTTTTTTTCCACTATGTAGGAGGACAGTTTTAGTTGATTTATGTTAAATAATAAATAAATGATTGATTCATTATTGTGCTGTGTTCTGGTGAAAATGAGGAGAAATATGTACAGTATACTGTGTGTGTGCGTATTATAATTTTCATCTTTTGTAAGAGTTGCAATGTTTGTATTTGCAAATATGTGCCTTTTTATGTCTGTAGCATTTTGTATGATGTGTTCAGGTATACATTTTAGAAAATTCACTACCTCCGTACTAAGTTGTTTAGACCTGCAACTGTACATTGCAACAGCACTAAAGCTGACAGAAAGTCTTGTTTCTGTAAATTCATTTTTGGATAATCTTGTGCTGAATACACACTGCAGCTGACTCACAGTTTTTCTAAATTAAACACTCACAGCAATATTAACATTTAGAATAATATTAAACCTCTAGCTAAAGTAGCGTAGGAGATCTAGATGCATCAAAATAAAACTGAACAGTCAACATGACAGCATGACTCTTAAGTCTAGACTTTAAATGCATTGCCAAAGACTTATTTAATTCAAGGTTTAAATTTAACTGTTTCCGTTATGGGCTTGACAAATATAATTTTCCCTTGTTTACTACCATCTATGACTTGACTGAGGACTCTCTTCACGTTCCAGGCTTGCTAAAGTTTTCTATAGTCAGCTTATCATTTGAAAAGCTCTCTCACATCATGCAGTGAACAAATAGTGGTCCACAACAACATTGGCATGGGCACAGTAAACATGAACAGTGTTTTAAGATGATGATTATATTCAACTGTCATGACTGTATCAATTGCAATATTTCAATTGCATTGAATTTTGTGAATATATTGGGCTAGTCAGTTTATTTTAGGGATCTAGGTTAAATGTACAGTATATCTTTGTTTATCAGGCTGCTTTAGTAAGATTCTAATTTTGCTGACATCGTCACCATATGCTAATGGCTTGTCTGATGGTTCAAATGCAAACTACCTTTGAAAGGAGTCTGTAGCAACAAATAGATTTAAACACATCTAGTGTGTATTTTTTTTTTTTCTTTTCAATCCGATTTTACCATCACAACTTTTTTTTTTAACATTTGGATTGCAGCTGGGCAATTAACCCAATCCTCCTTCACAGACAGTGCTTTTGTGTGTATGTGCACACATGCACCAGTCGGTCACAACATTAAAACCATTGCCCGGGGAAGTGAGTAACATTGATTATCTTGTTACAATTGCATCTCTCAATTAATGGCAAATATTTGGCAAAAAGTGAACAGTCATTTCTTGAATAGGATGCGTTGAAACCAGGAAAAATTGGCATACGTAAGGATATGACCAACTTTAACAAGGGACAAATTGTGATGACTAGATGACTGGGTCAGAGTATCTCCAAAATGGCCAGTCTTGTGGAGTGTTTCCTGTATGCAGTGATTAGTATCTGCCAAAAGTATTTCAAGGAAGGACAATTGTTGAACTAGTGAACGGGTCAACATTTAAGGCTGACTGATGCACTTGGGGAGTGAAGACTAGCACATCTGCCATGAGAAAAGGATGTCAGAACACGCAGCATGCCACAGCTTGCTGTGTATGGGGCTGTGTTGCCGTAAACCAGTCGGAGTGCCCATGCTGACCCCTGTCCAGCATTGAAAGCACATACAATGGGCACGTGAGTGTCAGAATTGGACCATGGAGCAATGGAAAAAGTTGGTCTGGTCTGATGAGCCACATTTTTTTTAATAAAGATCATGTGGATGGCTTGGGTGCATGTGTGTAGTTTTTACCTGGGGAAGGTAAGCTGGTTGAGGCAGCGCAATGGCCTGGCTGATGTTCTGCTGAGGGTCTTTGGAATTATATGGATGTTACTTTGAAATTAACTACCTACCTAAAGATTGTTGCAGACCACATACACCCCTTCATAGCAATAGTATTCCCTATTTCATCAGTGGGAGCAGGATAATATGCCCTGCCAAACTGCAAAAATTGTTCAGGCTTGATTTGAGGAACATGACCAAGAGTTCAAGTTGTTGACTTGGCCTCCAAATTCCTCAGATCTTAATCCGATCAAGCATCTGTGGGATGTGTTGGAAAAACAAGTCCGATTCATGGAGGCCTCTTGCATCTTTCAGATCTTAAAGGACCTGCTGCTAATGTCTTGGTGCTAGATACGACGGTACGTCTTCAGAGCTCTTGTGGAGTCCATGGTTTGATGGGTCACAGTTTTTTGGTGACAGGAGGGGGACCTACACAATATTAGACAAAATG
Source organism: Polypterus bichir lapradei (assembly GCA_026402145.1). NCBI lineage: Eukaryota > Metazoa > Chordata > Cladistia > Polypteriformes > Polypteridae > Polypterus > Polypterus bichir. Next base: position 5,010,452 of record JANRMT010062808.1, read on the forward strand.
CTTTAATGTTCTGGCCGATTGTGTGTGTGTGTGTGTGTGTGTGTGTGTGTATGCACAATTCCAAGTAACAGATAAATTTTGTATTTGGTTCAGGGAAGCTCCTGGAAATTTTAAAAATTAGCAGATGTGACAGATAGGGGCCGCTATCGCTGCCTTGAACCCTTGTCCAAGACGCCAGACATCAGATAAAAGTCCAAAAGTAGACTTTATTTATATAGCACAGTGCACCCTCCTCTCCACGATACTCATTAAATTACACAAAAATCATTAATAAACTCTCCACCACTCCCAGACGTGTTGCCACCCTTCCACCCAGCTCAGCTCACCGTCTGGAAGCTCCCACAGTCCTTTTATATTTCCTGACCCTTCTGAGTCCTTTTCTTCACCCCGGAAGCACATCATTCCCCTTGTCCATGTGACTCGGACATTCTTCCGGGGTGTAGGGTAAATAAGCATCGTTCCTCCCTGCAGCGTCTCCTAGTGGCCCCCATGGTATCCAGCAGGGCTGTGCATAAAGACTCCAATGTCCATGATATCCTGCTGGTCTTCGGGGCACCTCCATACTGCAGGGAGGGCCCCACCTGGGAGCTTGGGGGTATTGGCCAGGATGAATGGCCGGCCATACACCACACAGAGTATTCCAATAATGCAGTATGTTGCAGAACAAAGCCATACTATGGGTACCTTTTTATCTTGGAAAAATCAATAATAACAAGAACAAATATTTACTTCTTATTAAAATATCTGGCATAGATGTGCAACAAAACAAAAACTGACATAATAAGAAAGACTTTTGTCTATGTGCTTTTTACAGCAGCAGATCACACCAAGATACTTAATGACTAAGCAATTATTTTATCCTTGCCTTAGTTGCTGACATGGCAGTGCAAGATTGCATACTGATACAAAACACCCAGAATTCCTTATGATGTTACTGAAACTACAGTAGCTGCCTCATGCATCTGCTTTGCCATAATGAAAATGTACGATAAGGGAATATGAAGCCTTTATAGATCCTGCATATTACTTTACCTTTCCAAGAGATTATTTTGTTTTAATTATGTTTCTTGCAGATAACAGAATATCCATGTAGTTTCCGCACTTTGCAATTTGTGTTGAGACAAAAATTGTAGTGGGTGTAGGAACTGTATGTTTTTAAAAGATGTTTGGAAAAAATCAGACCCCTTTTTTTTTGTCACCAAAATATTCAAAGAGGAATGAATGCTCAATGTGTTCACATTGCAGAGTGCTTCATTTGTACGTATATTGAAATTTTCAGAGTTTTCCTCACCCTCCATGCTGATTTCTTTGAGCTGTGTGATATTTGAGGGGTGCGTTGCATGCTCAGCCCATTTCAAATTACCCCGACACACCTTGATGGGATTCAGATCCGTTCCTTGAGTTTACCATTCCAGAACCCTCTATTTCTTTCTTTTCAGTCGTTCTTTGGTGGATATACTGGTATGTTCAGAGTCATTGACATGTTGCAAGGTCCACTTTTGTTTGAGCATCAGTCTTCTGACAAATGATCTCACAGTCTCATCATGCACCCTCTGGTATAATAAAGAATTCATAGTGGATTTTATGATAGTGAGCTTTTAAGGCCCGATGCAGCAAAGCAGACCCAAGCCATAACATTTTCACCACAATAATTAACTGTTATTATGTTCTTTTAGTCAAATAGTCCCTTTGGTTTTCATCAACTATGTCTTCCGATACTGTGACCAAAAAACTATCTTTGTCTCAGCTGTCCAGAGCACATTGTTCCAGAGGTTTTGGGGCCTCATGTATAAACAGTGCCTACGCACAAAAATGTTGTGTACTCCCGTTCTCATGGTTACTTTGAGATGTATGAAAACTAAACTTGCCGTAAAGCCACACACGTTTTCACGGCAGTCTCAGACCATGCATACGTACTTTACTGTTTTGCAAACAGGTGAAACACAGGATCAAAGCAGTGCTACTGTTTCTGTGCAGTTTGTCATTCTTTTTTTGATTAGCATCCATGATGTAGGCTTTATCAAATACACATACATTAATTGCATATTGTTTACAAATATAAGGCACTTAATAGTAATCATTCTATAACTGTATAATGGTTCATGGAATAGCCAAAGTATTCCAGATATAGTGGAACCTCGGGTCACGACCGTAATTCGATCCAAAACTCTGGTCGCAACCTGATTTGGCCATGACCCGAAGTAATTTCCCCCATAGGATTGTATGTAAATACATTAATCCGTTCTGAACCGTATGAGCTGTATGTAAATATAGATTTTTTAAAGATTTTTAAGCACATAGTTAATTATACCGTAGAATGTACAGTGTAATAGTAAACTAAATGTAAAAACATTGAATAACACTGAGAAAACCTTGAACAGAGAAAACTAACACTGCAAAAGTTCACGCTATAGCCTTACGAACCTCTCGCTGTAAACACTCTTTTTAATGAGTTTTAAGCACAGGGAAAAAAATGAACATTTGAAAAATCCGTAGTTTATACAAAAACTAACCATAAACAACCAAGAAAACTAACCTTGCATGAGTTGAGTTCTGGTATGAAGGAAGTCAGGAGGAAGCTGGGTGAAGAGGAGATTACAGTTTTGAGGTAAAGTTTGTGAAGATGTGGGTTCGCTGCATGCTCACATCTCGCTTCCGGAAGCCCTTAAACCCGTCACCGTTGCTAATGTTACTGATGAGCACGACAGTGAGGCACTACAATGGAGCAATCGGATGGTACAAAAAGTGCAAAGTGCTTTTATTAAATTCAACAAAACGACAATCAAAAACAAAGTCCAAATTAAGGTGCAGTGCTTTCAGAATCCTTCAATAAATAAATGATCCCATTAAAACAGTGAGGTGGAGGTTAAAATCCAATAGAAAAAAGCCTTCATTAAATACAACAAGATTAAAACAATGCTTGAAGCAGTCTCTTTAAAAACAAGCCCGGTGCATTCTTTAACTGCCTTCTCCGTCTTACTGCCTTCTTTAACTTCTCTCTTTCTCTCTCTCTCTCTCTCTGCACAGAGAGAGACTAAACACGTGCGGAAATCATCGAGGCGTACGAACCAGAAAGGGAAACTGGCGTCACCCGAGTGTGTGGTCGTGAACTTTGGCAAACTTTTTGGTCGTAACCAGATTTGTACGTGGTCCGAGACGTTCGTGACCCGATGTTCCACTGTACCATAGCAGCTTTAGCATTGTTACTCTCGGTGCACTACTTAGAGTATTTTAACCCATTGTGTCTGTGGTATCACAGCTGCATAGCAGCTGATCGGAAAGCTCTTATGTGGGTTGTGTCAAGAAAGAAGAGGACATTTATTGCCCTGGAGGACATTTATAGCGCACACTGCCTTAAGAAAGCCACTAGCATGTACATGGATTCCACTCACCCATACCACAGTCTTTTTTTAATTTCTCCTATTTGGCAAACACTTTAGAGCCTTTCCTGCATGGACCTCGAGACTTAGAAATAGTTTCATCCTAAGAGCTATAAATGTGTGCAGTCAGTCCATCAAGTGCTCCCAGGAGAATTACCTGCACTATATGTACATGTATGTTGCACTTATGTTTTCATATTGTATATTTTTCATTGTTTTTTATCATTATTATTTTTTATTATTTTATAGGAAAATAAGTTTACGGAGGAGTTGCATATTGAATCTCATTGTACCATGCAATGACAATAAAGGAGTTCAATTCAATTCAATAGAAGAGAGCACGTGTTTGATTTCCAAAAGCTATTGTCTTGGAGCTGTGCGCTGTTAGAATACTTGATATCATTTTTATGATGAAATGCATTGAAGTATTTATATTAAATTTTATAGATAAATTGTTAACTTCATTTAAATAATGTATTTTCCTGATAATTAAACATGTGGGGGGGCACTGTGCCTCGCAGTAAGGAGGTCATGTCCCCGGTATGCTGTGCCAGGAGTTATGTTTTCCTGATGGGTTTCCCCTGAGTGCTTCAGTTTCCTTCCAAAGGCATGCAGGTTAGGAAATTTGGTGATGTTAAATTGATGTTACTAGTATATGTGTATGCTCGTATTCACCCCGTGATAAACTGGTGCCTTGTCCAGTAATTGTTCCTGCCTCACTTTTGACGCTTGCTGGGACTGGCATGACTCTGGATGGATGGATAGATGGATACAACATGTATAACAAAGATTTTTAGATTTTTCAATGATTTGAAGAATCAGCATTCTAAGCTTACAGCTGGTTTTACTTTTATCACAGATGCTTATTCTATGGTGATTGGTTATGTGGAGAGAGAAGAAAGAAGGACAGGAATTGGATTAGTACTTTTGACACAGTACTGCTACAATAAATTATTCCATTTAGGGTTACAACCATCCCAGCAAGCATCTTGTGGGAGACAGGGAAAATCCCTGGATAGGGCATCAGCTCATTGCTACTGCTGCGCCACCTTGAAACCCTAAATAGATCGCCAGTCTGTTTCATTGTCACCCACCCACATTTATGGATTATTGAAGAAAACCTGAGTGTAATACCTGCCGAACTCCCATGCATACAAGGCGGCAAATATACAGATTTCACACATGGGCTTGGCTGAGAAATAAACCTTTTGTTGTGAGACATCAATATTAAACACAATACCTACTTGCATTTGACACATGAATTGATACATTGTAAATAATTAAAGGTCGGCACCTTGCCCCTCTACCCCCGTTTAATACATGCTTTAATGCATTTCTTCATGAAAATGATATCAAGTATGTATCTTATTGTTCTAAAAAATTTCAGAGAGCTCTAATCTCATGAATGTAATGTATTCTGTGTGGCAATCACTTCCTACATGCTTCTGTCGGTGTAAGAGAAAGCCCGTTTAAGAAGCATGTAGTGATTAACAACTAGGTCGGGGAACACACAGAATACAAAATCGAGATTTTGACTTTAATCTCGATATAGACCTTTTATTTTCTTTTCTTTACCGAGTTTCCATAGTTTCCATATAACACTCAGACACTTTACTTTCTATATTGACTTTTATATCTCGCCATTTCTTTTTTGGTTCGGGCATATGTAAGTTTCTAAACTTGAACTTTTCAGTGTCTCTGCAACGGTGTGACACTCCATTTATTTACTTTTATTTCTTATACCACTACCTAAGCCACCAAATAGTATTATTTTCTTTGCCCCCACTTCACTGAGCAGGACCTCCATTTTGCATTCTCTGAAATACTTTGTTTTTCCATGTGCTTTTGACCTTGTCTTTTAGTAAAACACTGAAAGGAAGGGGTTATTTGTATTGATTTGCATATTCAAATGTACAAAATATCAAATCAAGCTAAATGTCTGAAGTTTTACATAAAATGTTTCCTCCAAGATCCACTCTAATGATGTTCTAATTCTTTGCACTTGTCTGGTGCATGTGATTCTAATTTTAGGTATTTCAGTAAGTGATATTTAGGGGTGTGCTTGTATAATATCACCTTTATCTGTTTAAATGAAGATCAAATCTTGATATGTCCTCATATGTTATAAAGAAAAAGACATCCATGGGGTATATTTACTTTTTTACATGACTAATTTTCACAAAATAACATCACATTGTGATTTGGAGGTTCGATAATAACTTTTTAATCATTAAATTAGAACATTAGATCACTCTCTAGATGAAGACAGACCATTCAGCCCGACAAAGCTTGCCAGTCCTATCCACTTATTTCTTCCAAAAAAAACAAGTCGAGTTTTGAAACGTCCCTAATGTCTTTCTGTCTACCACACTACTTGGTAGCTTTTTCCAAGTGTCTGTCGTTCTTTGTGTAAAGAAAAACTTCCTAATGTTTGTGCGAAATTTACCCTTAACAACTGTGTTCTTGGTGAACTAATTTTAAAATAACAGTCTTGATCCACTGTACTGATTCCCTTCATAATTTTTAAACACTTCAATCATGTCACCTCTTAATCTTCTTTTGATTAAACTGTATAGGCTCAGCTCTTTTAATCTTTCCTCATAGTTCAATCTCTGTAGCCCTGGAATCAGCCTAGTTGCTCTTTTCTGGACCGTTTCTAGCGCTGCTATGTCCTTTTTGTAGCCTGGAGATCAAAACTGCACACAGTACTCCAGATGAGGCCAAAGTGCTTTATAATAATAGAAAAAAGAAAACAAATAAAATAAAAAATAAAATATATTTTAGAAATAAAATATATGAACATAAATAAAATAATAAATAGAAGTAATGTTATATAATCACAATGAGGCAACCATCAGTATTACTGAAGGTCACGGAATGCAAGTGAATAGAAATGAGTCTTTAATCTTGTTTTGAACAGTTCAATTGTAGACAGCTCCTTTATATGATGAGGTAAAGAGTTCCACAGGCGAGTAGCAGCAGCTGCAAAAGCCCTGTCCCCCTTGGTTTTACACTTGGTACAAGGGACAACAAGAGACAACTGACCAGAAGATCTAAGCACTCTGGATGGCTGGTGTAAAACACACAAAGGGTTTATCTTAGAGGATGTGCAAGATTGTGACTGTGTCTGACCTTTCCTTTGCCAACTGGCCATGGATCTCTTCAATTAATTAATGAACAGATTTACGTCTTTATCTTAATCTAACATCTTGTTTAAGTTCTGTTTTTTGTACTTATATTTTTCAAAAGTTGCACCTAAAATGTCTTGTTTTCACTCTGTTTTTTTCATTCCTGTATTTCAAATAAAAGCAGGTAAATGTAACCTCTCATCTTCAAATAAAATGTTTTTTAATACAAGTATTGTTAGAGAGACAAGAAGGTGAATCCAGGATTTCAATTAAAATACAGGTACTTTATTATTGTATAGAGAAAGCAGGTACAGTCTCAAGACTTCATTCAAAAGCTGTTAGGAGCCACGACACAGGCAATCACCCTGCTTTATCACCCCTCTTCAGATTAGAAGAACACCAGTGGCTCAGAATCAGTGCTGTGGCAGATGTGGTCTGGAGAAGAGTGATCAGAAAAGTGTGAGTTAGAGAATTTCAAAGCCTGATGTTAAATGTTTTAAACATTGTGCAACAAGCATGTTATGCAGTAAGCCTGATCCTGCAGAGGACAACCAATTACCTTGCCCTTGGTTTATAGTTTATCAGATGCAGCAGATAGGCTATAGAGCTGTCCATTAGAAATGGCGACTCCGGTCACAATGGTTTATGTATTTTCCCCATATTCATTATAGCGAAATTTCCATTATAACGAAATATTTTTATGGTCCCATGATTTTTTGTTATAAAAGGATTCCACTTGTATATAAAGTGCTTTGATGTTATTACTGCCTGAATAATACTGAATAATACAGACTATTTTATTTGAAACACAGCAATCTGAAATTTAAGTAATTTCTGTCAAATTGTGTTCAACAGTTAAATAAACAAGTATTTATTTTCTGTCATTCATTTTTCTTTAATAATATTGATTAAAATGTATTGCTTTACATTTAATGTTTACTTTGTTCTGAATTTACCTTATACCTATCCATAATGTTTAAAAAGCTTTTCTAAGAAAGCAAAAAAACTTCTATGTTTTATTTTTTATTCTTAATTACAGTATATATAGGTTTAGGAAATGTATACAGGTTAAAATAATGAAAGTGGATTTTTATGTAAGAAAATAGATCTGTTGACTTAATATTACTGGTCTGGCCTGTGTGAGGTCTGAGCTGTCTTCTTTTTGAATTGGGTTTTACTCTTGGTAATCCGTTTTTCATCTTACTCTACAATTATTTCTTGTGTAAGGATACCTGGGGATAGATAACCTGCTGGAATGAGTTTGCGCTCCCCATGACCATTGACTTAGGTTGAGCAGGTTCATTTAAATGGATAGATGTGCTTCTTATTTATTAAAGTTACATACAGTAGCTGAGTATTTAAAGAAAAAGAAAAACAGTTGTGATGTACTGGTTGGTTGCTTTATCAGATCCATTTTATGAGAATCAATTTGCTATGCCAGTCATTTTTTTGGGGGGGGGGGGGGGATTTTATTGATTTTATTATAATCAAATAGCATTCCATACAAATAAGTCAAGTTTTACAAAAATAGGTTTGAAGCAAATCAACCCCCGCCCATGAGAAAGAGAGGTAGGCCTGCATAGTAAAACTTTAAGCTAGTAAAATAAGTAAATAGATAAATTAATAAATCAATAAAGATACAGTGCATCCAGAAAGTATTCACAGCGCATCACTTTTTCCACATTTTGTTATGTTAAAGCCTTATTCCAAAATCGATTAAATTAAAATAATTTTTTTTCCCTCAGAATTCTACACACAACACCCCATAATGACAACGTGAAAAGAGTTTACTTGAGGTTTTTGCAAATGTATTAAAAAAAAAAACAAAAAAAAACTGAGAATCACATGTACATAAGTATTCACAGCCTTTGCTCAATACTCGATGAACCTTTGGCAGCAATTACAGCCTCAGGTCTTTTTGAATATGATGCCACAAGCTTGACCAGTTTCGCCCATTCCTCTTTGCAGCACCTCTCAAGCTCCATCAGGTTGGATGGGAAGCGTCGGTGCACAGCCATTTTAAGATCTCTCCAGAGATGTTCAATCGGATTCAAGTCTGGACTCTGGCTGAGCAAGGACATTCACAGAGTTGTCCTGAAGCCACTCCTTTGATATCTTGGCTGTGTGCTTAGGGTCATTGTCCTGCTGAAAGATGAACTGTAGCCCCAGTCTGAGGTCAAGAGCGCTCTTGAGCAGGTTTTCATCCAGGATGTCTCTGTACATTGCTGCAGTCATCTTTCCCTTTATCCTGACTAGTCTCCCAGTTCCTGTCGCTAAAATACATCCCCACAGCATGATACTGCCACCACCATGCTTCACTATAGGGATGGTATTGGCCTGGTGATGAGCGGTGCCTGGTTTCCTCCAAATGTGATGCCTGGCATTCATAGCAAAGAGTTCAATCTTTGTCTCATCAGACCAGAGAATTTTGTTTCTCATGGTCTGAGAGTCCTTCAGGTGCCTTTTGGCAAACTCCAGGTGGGCTGCCATGTGCCTTTACATGAACTGTGAACTGTGGGACCTTATATAGACAGGTGTGTGCTTTTCCAAATCATGACCAATCAACTGAATTTAGGTGGACTCCAATTAAGCTGCAGAAACATCTCAAAGATGATCAGGGGAAACAGGATGCACCTGAGCTCAATTTTGAGCTTCATGGCAAAGGCTGTGAATACATATGTACATGTGCTTTCTAAATTTTTTTATTTTTAATAAATTTACAAAAACCTCAAGTAAACTTTTTTCACATTGTCATTATGGGGTGTTGTGTGTAGAATTCTGAGGAAAAAAAATGAATTTAATCCATTTTGAAATAAGGCTGTAACATAACAAAATGTGGAAAAAGTGATGCGCTGTAAATACTTTCCGGATGCACTGTAAATAGAGTGAAAAAAGAGCGGTGAGAGAATCTGCTTTCTCACTTTAAATGCTTATTCTAAAATGTTATTGATTAGATCCTGCCAGGTTTTGAAAACGTTTTGTACAGATCCTCTAAGTGAGAATTAGATTTTTTCCCAATTTCAAATAGTATATAACATCAGTTACCCACTGACTTAAAATAGGAGAGTTAGGATTCTTCCACTTGAGCAAGATATATGTCAATAGTTTAGTAAAGGCAATTACAGTTTGTTTGTCCTTCTCCGCTTTAAGCCCATCTGGAAGTACACCAAACACAGCTGTTAATCGATTAGGAGAGATTGTGATTCCAAGGCTGTCTTAAAAGGCATTTAAAGATTTTGGTCCAGACTGATGTTAATTTGGTGCACACTCACAACAGTGGCCCAGTGAGGCTGGAACTTGATTGCAACATTCGCAGGTTTTAATCTTGCCCCGGAAACATTTTGGACAATTTTAAGTGTGACAGATGTGCTCGATATATATCATTTTGAGTTGAATAATTGTATGCTTTACGCAAATATGGAGCTCAAGAGAATTCTGTTCATTGCTACCTTCCACTCCTTTTCTGAGATGATGAGTTAGATATCCTTTTCCCACTGTACTATTGGATCTTTGAAAGGGACAGACTGTAAAATGGTTTTATTTATTATGGAAATGCTGTCTGAGTCATCAAGACTGATCAATATTTTTTCTGGCATAGAGGTAGGTGGAAGGTGAGGAAAATTGGTCAGGTTCTGTTGAACAAAGTTTCTAATTTGCAAGTGTTGAAAGAAATGTGTTGCTGGAAAGTTATATTTGGAGTGCAATTGTTCGTAGGATGCAGAGACATCGTGTATGTACAGATCTCAAAGTGATTTATTCCAAAATGTTTTCCAGACATTAAAAACTGCGTACGTTTTGAGAGAGTGGAAAAAGGTGGTTGTCTTGCAGAGGTGCCACAGATAAAAGCTTCTCTGTCTTAAAATACTTCCTACATTGGTACCATATTCTGAGTGAGTGAAGCACAGTTGGGTTGTTAGTATATTGGTGATGGATGACTTGTATTTATTGGGGTACAAAGCAAGAAATATAAAGAAGTATTGCAGGATTTTATTTTTATTTCGGACCAAGCCTGTGTATGTTTATCTATTTGTGTCCATGTCCAGGTGTTTATAGCTTGTATATTTGCTGCCCAGTAATAAAATTAAAAATTAGGTAGAGCCATGCCACCTTCTGCCTTAGGTCTTTGTAGGGTCGCCCTTTGAATGTGTGGATGTTTTGAATTCCAAATAAATGAGGTTATGGTTGAATCTAATTTCTTAAAAATGACTTATTGATGTATATTGTAATGTTTTGAAGTAAAAAAAGATTAGGAAGGATATTCTTCTTAACAATGTTTATATTTCCAGCTAAAGTGACATGAAAGGGTATACCATCTATACAAGTCTTGCTTAATTTTTTCCATACACACGGCAAAATTTTGTTGATAAAGAGTTTATGTTTACTTGTGATGTTTACTTCTAGTATTTAAACTGATCTGCAATGATAAAAGGAAAGGTGTCAGATCTAATATTGTGTGCTGGAGAATTCACTGGAAAGAGCACACTTTTATTCAAATTAATTCTGACACAAGAAATCTTTTGAAAGTCTGTTGGGACTACAGGCACAGTATTTTATGGATCTGATATACAGCACCATATCATCTGAATATATATTTTCTGTTTAAGTCCTTCTCTGGTAATCCTCTTTATCTCATAAGCATTTCAACAGTGAACTGCCAGTGGCTCAATGGCGATTGCAAAAAGCAGTGGTGACAAGGGGCATCCTTGTCTGGTACCACGTTGTAGTTTAAAGTAGTCTGAATTAATGTTGTTAATACAAACTGAAGCTTCTGGACTGGTATACAGTAGTTTGATACATGCACAAATGTATGGGCAAAACCCATATTTCTCCAATGTAGTGAAAAGGTAGTTCCATTCAACCATATCAAATGCTTTTTCTGCATCAAACCATAATAATATCTCTGGGGTGATTGAGTTTGTCGGTGAATATATTACATTAAACAGGCCTCGAAGATTGGAAGCTAAGTGTCTGCCTTTAATAAATCCAGTTTGGTCTTGTGATATTACCGAAGGGAGCACTTTCTCCATCCTGACAGCTAGGACTTTGGAGAGTATCTTAACATCATTATTCAGAAGTGAAACTGGTCTGCATGATGCACATTGTAATAAGTCCTTATTTGTTTAGGAAAGATGGTAATTAATGCTTGGTGAAAAGTTTAAAGAAGAATTTCATTGTCCGTAGCTTCTGTAAATGTTGCTAATAAAAGGTGATCTAGCTGAGTTGAGAATTGTTTTAGAATATTCAGCAGGGTAGCCATTAGGGCCTGCTGCTTTCCCACTCTGAAGTGAGTTTATAGCATCTAGTAATTCTGATAGTACCATAGGTTTATCTAGTTCCTCTGCACTGAGAGTATTTATTTGTGGTGTCTGTGGTGCATCCAGAAATGCATTAGATTGTGTCTTCTTTAAATCTCTGTAGAGTATAAAGACTTATAATAATCTCTAAATGTGTGTTATATTTCTATGGTCGATTGATATTTTTCCTCCGTTTGCGCTAGTGATTGTTTGGATATAAATTCTGTACAGCTCTCGTCTGCTAATAAAAGTGGGTTCAGACGCCATCTGCGAGATGAGTATGTCGGGCATAGTGATTTTAGCTCAAAGGAGCGTGGTCGGAGACAACAATAGTGTCATACTTACAAGATTTAATCGTAGGTAAGAAGTTGTTATCTACAAAGAAAGAATCAATTCTTGAGTAGCAATGATGCAGTTGTGAGTAGAAGGAATATGCTTTTGAGTTTAGGTTTAGAAATCTCCAGTGGTCTTATAAGTTGTGGTCAGTTACAAACTGTGCAATTGTCTTTGCAGTGTTAGATGTCATCGCTCCTGTGGTTGGAGACCTGTCTAGACACAATTAAGGTCCCCAGCCATTATACTTTTGAGTGTCCACATTGGGAATGGATGCAAATACATTTTGGATGCCAGCCAATCTTATTGTGCAGTATTATTTCTGGTAACACAAGTACAAAATAAAATGTTCAGTGAAAGAAGCTAAGTACAATTATGACCAAAAGCAGTTAAACCTGACTTTTTTATGGTAAATTGAATTTAAATCATTGAAATCATATGTCATGAATTATTTTGTGATACCTTGTATTCATACATACTTCACAAAACCCAATCATAGCAAACATAAATGTATATTTTAAAATGATGCGTAATATTGCAGCTTCATTGTTCATAGAGTTACAATTATATTGACAGCATTTTATTCCTTCTTTTCTTAGAACAATGTTTTAATTAGATGCATGATAATGAATAGTTTTTCACTACCTTGACATCAGCAACAACTCTGCAAACACTTCTTATTTAAGCATGCAACTGTTAATTATCATTTGCAGACTGTAAAAGTGCAATACCCACAAGATGGCTTCAGTAATCGTTAATTGTTTAGTGAGGCAACTTGGATAGTATCTACAAGGTACCTTAAGATGATGAACAGAGCTATGAAACTTTTTTTTTTCTTTTCCATCCTCCAGTAGTAACAGTTGGAGTTCATCATGTGTCATTTCTAGCACTTCATTTTCTAATTCACTTTTCCGTTCCAGGTTCTGATTAGCTGGTACCAACCCTGACAGTACTATGCAAGGTGTGGCGAAGAGGAATATAGCCCAGACTGAAAAATTGGACACACAAATCTCAATGGTTGTCAGTGAAACTAAAATGTTAGTGTACCCATGTCTCAATCTAGTATAAGAAAAAATATATATTCCATATCTTAACATATACCTTAATTTGGTATAAATATGATGATATGGTAGTATTTGTTCTCATCATTTTGCTTATCTATCCCTAAGCATTAATTAGTATTTATTATACTTAATTATTTATTCAGCTGACATTTTTATCCAAAATAATTAGCTTCTTACTAACATAACAGTGTACTGTGTAATATTGTACAGTTGGAGAACTGCAAGGTTAAATTACTTTTCTGAGCACAAACAGTCAATAAAAGGGTAAATTCAGTACTCAGTTATTTTTCAGTTTTTTTATATATTCATTCATTCATTCATCTTGGAAAATTGTGTTCTTTATTAAATGATTATTATAAAAACCTTTTATAAAAGCTTTGCCCCCTGCTCGCTTCACTCACCAACCCCCCCAGCACTACATGCCAGCCACTTCTGCTGCTCGTGTATGTGGATTACACTATCACTAAACAACAAACATTTTAACTCTCGTGAATATGCCTCCTCATTAGGAAGAAACACTACTTTTCCTAGAGTTCTTATTTAAACAGCAACCGTTGTAATGGAATCTTTGGTGCAGAATTGAAGCTCTGGAATAGAACATCATTCAATGAAGCATGTGTCTATATCCGTTTAGCACAACATTGACTTTCAGCTAAAATATTTTGGATTCTTATATACCTATGACAAAAAGTTAAAATGGCAAATGGAATAGATTAATTGTAACATGCATGTCTTTGAAGTGTGGCATGCAAATTATAAAATATGTGGAATTCCTCGAAAAAGCAGTTGGAGCTTTGAGGCATCACTGGTAAGCAAAAAAACAGCTTACTCTAAAGATGTCTTTTTGGCCCTTGTTTCAACCACTTCTTTCAGTTTACTCATTGAAAATAGAAAAATATCTGTAAACATCTGTAATTGGTATAAAATCACCTCCATCAGTAACACAAATGGCAGCCATCCGCAGCAAAAACTTTCTTCCTCAGTACACATTAATTTACATTTTCTGCACGTGTACCTTCAGTTGTCCTCTCATCTTCAATCTGTTATAGTTCCTTTTCATTATTGAACCTGGTCATACAGATAAGGTTAGAAAAATGTTGTCATTTTCCTAGGCTGACATCTTATTTGTATAAATGCTTAGCAAAATACAGTTTCACATAGGGATGGGAGATTATAGTCTAAATACTCAAATCTCTTTCAAAGTATGTTTGCAACTTCACCCCACACTCCTGGGATTGAAATGTTGCTGCAGATAAAGGGAGGTAACAAAGTTAAGAAGGCAGCTGGACTTACTTGAAAATGGTGCAGACTCACAAAAATAATAATAATATGTTTGTGAAAGAGATTTGCTCTTTTTTGATATTTGTGCAACCAGGAACATGTTTTGCTTCAAAGTGGATATTTGGTTTGTGTAAAGGCCTTGGTTTCAAGTGCTTGTTTGTGTTGCAAATTGTTCTATTGTTAACTGCAGCAGGAGGCATGTTTTTTCCACTACATTTATGTATAAAGCTTCACTTAAGAATACAGGTTACCTGGTCAAATGAATATATATCACAGATTTGATTTGATTATTTCTGTCACCAAAAAGTTTTATATTCTAATGAGTAAATATTTTGCACTTAAATATTTTGAAATGCTTTAGTTCTTTGATTTTTATGTGAAGTTCATTTTAATTCTGTTATAAACACTTTCCTAATATATAGATTTAGGGTAGTGGGGTGATATGTTGCTTTCTGTTTAAGGTCACAGGACTGGCTCCTTCATCTTTTCCACCACTATTTTTGGTCAAGTATACCAACACTGTGCCATCTTTTTACAGTTTCAGTTTACTCTTCTGTCCATCCATGAGGCCACAAACCAACACACATGCTGATTGTTTAGGATTGTTTATAAATCCAAATACAAAAATTGGGAACAAAGTGCTCCATATATTAACCTTTTGTTATTGCATTATTTAGAGGTTTATGATGTCATGTATTAATGTGAAACTATTAAGAAAGGAGGATAGTCCATGAAGTTAAAAGGGTTTTGGTAGTGAAAATGATTACTTCTCTGATAGCTGGATTTCTGTAATGCAAGTTACTGTACATACTGTAGCTCAGTGTTCTCAGACTCTCTCCTGGTGATTCCATATGGCTGCAGGTTTTTGTTTCCACCAACTTTTTTTCAGCTGGACTGCTAGCTGTTTTTTTACAGTTTTATGCGCTGGGGTTAATGTAGAAATTATAAACTAACTTTGGTAAGTTGTCTTTAGAATTTACCAAGCATTTATTTACTTGTGGATAATTTTTTTATAAACTTGGTTTTTAAGATTTTCATCATTATTATCAGGGTTTTTATTCTGCTTTTTCTAGGTGTTCTGGTCATTTAATCCAATATTTACCAATGAGCACATTAGTGGGTTATAGGCTGAAGTAGTTCCATCCTTTTACCATCCAATGACATTTGCCTGGGTGTCGGTTGAACTCATTGTTAATTGTCAAGTAAGGATGCAATTAAGGGAGCATTTAAATCTGTTAAAAAATATAAATACCTCCCACATGTCTTATAAATGCAAAAAACACAATGCTGCACTTGTTTGAATGCAGGTTAAGGGAGAGTAGCTAACTGAGATCTACTCAGAGGTAAAATGACTCACTGATCGTGAAACTTGTTGGAACAAAAACCTACAGCCACAGTGGGTCCCCAGGATCGAGTTTGAAAATCACTGACATAGTTAATAACCATGCCAAATAAACATCAAACATATATTTAGCGCTAGTGAATTCCTTCTTGAAAATGGTGAATTATTTCATGATTTGCTATATCTTGTGAAAAAAATGTGAGTTGCTGGAATTGCATGTTAGCTAGAAATGAATATGAAAAGAAAAGCTATCTTTTTTCCTTGTTAGCATGCAGAACAAATTGAATCATTGAGGACTGAGAAACACTAAAACAGTGGCAAGCTTGTATAATATAAATGGATTTAAACAAACTGAATTTATATAAATCTATTCCACTGTCATTAGAAATAAGTTAAGACAGTCAAAATATATAGCCTACAAAGCATTATAGAATGCCTGTTGTGGGCAGATTACTTCACTGAGCCAGTTTTTTTCATTTCCTTATTTTTGATTTTTTTTTTAATAACCTGTCCAGTCACACATGGCACAACATTATTGATTCATGTTGATTGGTATAGCCTTAAGGGCCTGTTTGCTACAAATCCACCTGAAAGACAAACTGGATAAAAATGCTGTACAGTTTTAAAAAAAGCTTCTTGATGCAGGGCATGGTTGCCTAAATGATTGTTTTGATAAATCAGCTGCCTTGTTAAAAAAATCCAACACTTGTGCTGTGCTATCCTATGCAAGTTTAGGTCAGATTATTCAGTACAGCATAAGGAATGAATATGTTAGTTTCTAGGATAAAGATAAGGGTTTTAGTCCCAGAGAAATCCTCTATCAAAAAAGGTTAAGAAGTTAATTTTAATATTGTGTACAGATTGAATTACATTTTGCAATCTGCATGTCTTTTACTGTGGTTTGCACCGTGCAAGTAATTGATGTGAAATGAGATATTCCAAGATTTCTGCAAAATCACTTCATGTTCATGAAGAAACTCTGAAGACAATGTACTGGTACAATGTCGTGTCTGATTTGCAGCTGTGTAGATTATTTATGTTAAGTAATATTTTGTTGACAGAATAGCTACATTGTTATAACTTTTTTCCAATCTTTTTCAAATCCGCATTAGTGTAAAAATGGTAGAGGACTAAAATTTGTTAACTTGACAAACAGTTAAGTATATATGTATTTTGCGGGATCCTCTTTTTTACTTTTTTCAACACTTCACACTCTAGCAGAAGTGGGAATAGCAACTTAGAAGATGTCATTGTGAAATCTGTAATAAGGGGATAACATAAAGAGAAAGTTATAGCTTGTGGTAGTACTAGCCTTTATCAGTGTCTTTTGCAGCCTACCTTTTCTTTCTTTGCTATTTTCAATTAAAATATAGATGGGGAAATTGATAAAAAGCCAGAGTTCTGAGAAGTGTGGTGTTATCAGGTCTTTATTATTAATGGTACTCCACAGTGAATAATGCTTTAGAAAGATGAAAAGAGCTGAAAGTAAGCTAATTTTCACCTTTATTTCCAATATTTCTGTAATTCTCTCCTTTCTTCATTTGTGTTTCTAAAAGTAAATCTTTCGCATATAAGTTTAATCTAACCAAATTGGTTCTGATTTTTATTGTGTTCAAGGCAGATAACAGACCACTGCTGGCAGCTGCTCTTCGTGTCAGATCTATGACAGCACTTTTTATGTGTGCAGTTACAAAACATTTTTGTTATAATTGGGGATGCAGTGCTTTGCAGTGTCAATATATCCTTTTTGTATTTCAGCACTCTCTTGTTATTTTGCTCTTATTAAAATAATGAAACAAAATGACATTGAGCAGATTAGTATTTCAGGAGGTGCAGAATAATTTTGCATTTGCTTCAGCTACCATTTCTCGTAATTTTATTCTTCAAAGTATCCATTTTGTTATTTGTTGTTATTATTTTGTTAGAATTGTCTTAAACACTAGCTTTAATTGTTGTTCATTTTTTTGATGTTTAGTCATTAAAAATTATTTTAGTAGGCCTTCTTGTTTAAGTGATTATTCTAAAATCCTTTTAAAGGTTGTGTTCTAACATACTTTATAAACTTGCTCAAGAAGCACAGGTTGTAAAGGTAACATGGGTTGTTACCTGAATGAAATGATCAGCCTTATGGTTTGAAAGTTAAATTAACTGAGGATCTGATACACTTGTGGAAATGATATCCCATATAGAGCCAGAAACAATGTTGACTCAACAATACACAATGGAAATGATATTTAGTACTTTGCTTGGTGGGTAAGGTACATTTATTTGGAAGAAGCCCTGATATGCATGGTTTACTAACATCTCATCCAATTATGATTTTTGCTTGAATATGCCGCTTAGAGGATCGGCTTTTGTTTTTTGTGAACCTTGTACCAAAAAAATTGAAGTGGATGGGAGGATGGACTGCTGTTTCAGTTATTCTGCAACTTTGTTTTATACTTGATACACTAATAACGATGTTTTCTCTCTAATTACATCCATTTTAAATACTGTATATATTAAATAGGTTGCATGATTGTTTATGTTGATCATATGGTAATTGTAAAGCATTGTTGGGCACTTAGCAAATCTCTTAAGTCATTTTTTGCTTTGGTAAAGGTATGAGGTACACTTTTCCTGATAGGCACTGTAAAATCTTTTTTTATACTTGTGAAATGATGGGGGTTGGTGGCTTGTTTGTAGTATTTCATACCTCTGAAATGTATTCTCTATGTTGGTAAAGGATTTGGGAAGTGTGGTATTAGTTGGAATTAGTTTTGTAAAGCTTGGGAAAAGGTAGATATGTGTGTGTGGTTTTTTTTTTTTTTTTTTTAGTTGCGCTTTTCTCCCTTTTTTCTGTACAACCCCCACACAAATGTTCTTGTATCTGATTACTTGTTTAAGCTCTTTAGGGTATATAGTATTGTAGTAGTTAAAAGTTGTAGAAAGTGCCAATTTCATGGAAGGGAAAGGTGGTGGTTGTATTTAGAACTACTTTTTCCCGAAGTTTTATAAAGTGTAATGGTCTTGGGGGAAAAAATGAGAATTGGATCACTTTAGCTTTGGTGACACTGTTAACATTCAACGTCACACATCTTTAAACTCTAGTATGTGAGAAAACACATTGTAAGTAATTTAGGTGTCCATTTGTATTTGGTGCCAACAACTAGCTACCCACTCTTCCACTGTTTTGTTTTATTGTGCACTAGCAAAATACCCGCGCTTCGCAGCGGCGAAGTACTGCCTTAAAATTTTTATTAAGAAGAAAATTTAACCTTTTTAAACTGAGGGAAAATATGCCAATAATTATTTGTTAAGGATCTCTTTGTATACCATGTTGTCAGTTCGGCCCTCCGGTTGTAACATGACCAAGCTGTGCGCTGAGCTTACTCTTGAGCATGCAACTTACAGTTGGCCATGTGAACAGTAATCTTGTCTCAAATCTCACAGCTTGGATTGCTGCTGTCATAATCGGTTTGAGTTTCATTGTTTGTTTCAGTTATGACAGTATTTGCAGGATTTGTTGTGTTGAAGTGACATTCGGCATCTGTCAAGCGTTGTAAGCACACAACCGGTTTTATCGATAAAATCACATCCAGCTTTTGAGAGTTTAAACATTCATAAACACCAAAGTGTCCACTACTGAAATTGTCACCTGTGAATCTAAGATGTTTAGGAGGCATTGCCGGTTGTCGAAAGGTGTAAAATATTTGGCCATTTCGGTACACTTGAAAGCGACAACCGAACAATTCAGCGGCAGCCATCAACTTACATGCAGAACCATAGGTGAAGGGCTTAAGCATTTCACTCTTTTATAGTGCTCCTGTGTAGTATAATTATCTCCTGTTCCGTCATCAGTCCACACCTTGAACTTGTCCCAGTCATTTAATACATAAGACACAATGTTCCTCCGGATATCAAGAGTGAGCCTGATATAGCCGTGCAATATGTAACAAAGAGAATGGAAAAGGTAGGTGCCATCTCCGGGCATGGAAACCACTCAGTAAGTGACAGTTCTTTGATCGATAGTGATCACCTCGATAGACATGGTAATGGGGGTTGGAATGATAAAGGAAATGGGTACCTGAGCAATGTAAAGTAAGTGTAAAATACCTATACAATAACTATAATTGTAATAAACAAACAATAAAACAGCGGAGAAGGCGTGGATTAAACAAAAAGGCTGTAGTTATC
>JANRMT010062808.1:5035449-5045848 GCA_026402145.1 Polypterus bichir lapradei
GAGAAGCGCGCGTACATACTTAGTGCATCCCCTCTCGGGAATCGAACCTCGGACGTGGGCGCTACAGTCGAATGCTTTAGTATCACGCCACGGCGTGTGGTTTATCTATTTGAGCGTAGCAGTGTAATTCAGTTTTTGTTCAGCACTCTTTGGAACTGTTACTTTTTGTCTGCGCACTGCGTCAGTTCACGTGAGCTGCTGAATATGGTTTTATATGTCACTCGCTCGCTTCTAATTGTTTCACTGCCTTCTTAATTATATAATGCATGTTTTCTAAAGCGCGTTTTGTAGCTCTTCCTGGCTTTCTACGTAATGCGTGATTACGTGAGAGGCGTGATGATGTCATACGAACTCCGCCCCTCCAGCTGAACTCCATTACAGTAAATGGAGAAAAACAGCTTCCAGTTATGACCATTACGCGTAGAATTTCGAAATGAAACCTGCCCAACTTTTGTAAGGAAGCTGTAAGGAATAAGCCTGCCAAATTTCAGCCTTCTACCTACACGGGAAGTTGGAGAATTAGTGATGAGTCAGTGAGTGAGTGAGTGAGTGAGTGAGTGAATGAGGGCTTTGCCGTTTATTAGTATAGATTAAGACACAAAACTAATCACACAGTAGCCATCCTTCTTTCTTTCTTTCTAGGAAAGAAGGATCCTTATAATATAGTAAAGGGATTCAGAAAATGAATAAGAGTTATGACTGAAACAGAAAGATATTTCACGTGAAGGAAAGCATTTTGTGTTAGACTCAAGCAAGAAATATATTCGTTATTAAGTTTTCAGACAGTAGCCTAGCTCTAATGGTCAAACAGAATTGCACTTTTCTAACGTTCTGTAATGTTTTGAAAATGTGACAGCCTTTTATAATTGTAGCAAACACATTGTGGTTTATAGAAACGCTAACTTAGAAAGCCTTTGATAAGATACCACACAAGCATTTACAATAATTACTAGGAGCTTCAGAGTGATGTAAGCTAAAAAGCACAGAGTTGGTGTAAGCAGAGAAAACAAATGATTACACAGTAGGAGAGTCGATTTGTGTGTAAAGAGACATTTAAGATCATATTCGTTTATATAAAGAATATGAGAAAAGTCGTGTTAATAAATTAAGGTTTTAAGCAATTATTTTTGATTGGATAGATTTGAAACTTGACAAATACCAATGTATGTTTGTAGGAAGTAATAAAATATCAAGGTGCTGCGTTGTGAAGAAACTGGAAGTAGTTTAGTTAATGGAGCAAGATTTATCCATTTGACCTTTTTATTATAATCACATGAAGCAGGCACATATCCTAGCAGTAATAGTGCCAAGAAGTGTCTAACCCAACTGGACTAGTTAACTCTTCCATACACTCAGTTGAATTCATGCCAGGCCAATCTAGAGAAATAAGGTTAAACTAACTTGTATATTTTTGGGAAATAGTAGAAAAACTGAACTTCCTAAAAGAAAACCTTGTAGACGTTAGTTAGGACTTTGAAGCTGTGAAGAATCAATGATAGCTATTATATCATGTATCCAAGAATATATTACTGTACATTATAAATGGACAGAATCCTAGAAAACAACCAACAAACAGATTGTTATACACAAAACTGTATAAAATCATTCTGTGAGACTGTTACTTGCAGTGATTTTTTTTTTCTTTCTCAATAGTGTTATTGCAGAATAACTGAATTTCCTTCTATTTCTTACTTAGGAAAATATGGTTCACTCATTAAGGAGAAGCCTGATTAAGACGGTTTAGCAAAATGTTTTCTGATTAAGGCTTTTTAAATCTCCAGGTTCACAACAGAAAATGGGTTTGTATGATGTGCATTGAGGCCTGAAGCTTTTTTTGTTTAACAAATCTTTGAATATAAAAACATTAAGATGTGGAGTTGAACAAACAGAATTGTAAGATGTCCTTAATATGCAATGGGACATTGTAATGCTTCTTGCTCGCAACTGTTGAAGTCTTAAAAATTTAACAGTAAATGTACCAGTAGAACATTTAATTAATTTTGAATGGGAGCATTAAAATGAGATGGATTTACTGTCTATATATTGAGAACACACCAGATGGCGCAGTGGGTACTATATTTTTTGTTGTTTGCTTTAAGTCACAAGCATAGTTATCAATAAATATGTCGACATCTGTTAATCAGGCGATTTTTTTTTAATTTTTTTTATTATCATTTAAAATTGTAATGCCACATTGAAGGAATGATGCATGATACTTAAGTTTGGATAGAAAAAAAAAAACAGATAAGTACATAATGAACTGTTTAGGCACACCCCTTGAACATAGTTGTTGGTATCTTTGTTCCTATTGGTAATTCCATGTCGAATCATTACACTTTTGCAGCTCATCGTCACAGGGGATAGCTATTTATGCAAAATGCAGAGTTGGAAAAGAGCTTTAAAACAATATGGGAACCTGTACTTAGGGAGATATAGCCAAAGTCATAACCCCCCAACCCCCAATAACTTCAAACTTTGTTAGCTTAAATCTCCTTTAATATTGATCCAAGACATGTGCAATTTTAGTTCCATGGGTTACTCCTATGACCACATCAGAATGCCAAGTTTTGTTTAAATCTGTGATGATGAGGTCCATAACAAATGGTGCCCTGTCTTATACTCCATTATCTGGGTTACGGAGCACACCTCCAAAACAATAAACGAAAGCTTTTCCTACGAATCTGTTTATCTCCTGCCACTCATGTTCCTTTTTTCTCTATATCGCAAACAGTCATGCTAATTTCCTCCTGACTTTCTTCTCAAAGTTTCCTTCCGCCACAACTCTCATTTTTCTCCTAACTTCTCCTATCACTCATCTCCTAACAGACGTGTCCACCCCTTACAGAATATAAGCCCTTCATCCAGTCCTATTACTTAAAGCATTTATTACACTCTTTCTGCTCCCCAACAGTGCATCACAAGCTGCCTACATGTCACAATAAATTAACAAAACATAAAGTTTAAAAAGAAAATTACAATACAGGAGAACGTTAACATTAATACATTAACATTACTGTCAGTGGTTTCCATTTTCAACACGTTTTTCAATTTTGTGGGCATCATGCTTTATATCGTTCCCTTTTGTTCTTCCTACTTCGTAAATTGAAGCAATACATTAAGCACTTTTGCCGTTTCGTAAACGTTTAATAATTTCAGTTTTTTGTGACAATTCCAACATCAAACTCTACATTTATCAGCCGTAACAATGTATAGTAGATTAATTATAATTTAAAAGAGAAAAGCTACAAAACGCTATTAAAACTGAAGGTACATAACTGACACTGTGGTGTGGACTGACATGTGGTGCTGGGGAAGAACACAATGTGCTAGCAGAAGGGAGAGTTGTTCAAATGTGCAGAGCTCACAATGAACCGTATGTTATTTATTTATTTATTTTTTTTGTTGTTTTTTTTTTGGCCCTGACGGTTAATTGAGTGACAGATATTCTAGGTATTACTGTACCTCTAACTTAACCTATTTGTAATATCACATACTATTTTTTTTCCTAGTTAATGCATAGCCATATGAATTTTTCAAATGTAATCATTTGGAATGCAGTCTACACTGACTGACCCTTACCACTTAGATGACTGCTAATTTATAGATTATCATGTGTGCAAACAGCTGTTTTTAGTTAGGTCTTCAAGTTCCAGTAGATTAAATTTATATGTTTATGTATCTTAGAGGGTGATTGGGCAAGGAAACACAATTTAAGATACTTTTCTAGACAAAAGGTTAGAGAGTGCCAAGCATGCAGGAACAAAAACAGCTGGGGTTGTCAAGTATGCATATGTCATGTTTGAGCTGGCACCCACCAATAGTCATGCAGCAATGACTTTATGGTTGACAACTTACTTTTGATGAAGGGGGTGACAGAGGCTTGACTTGTGTAGAGTGACACTCGGGTAAGGGTTGCAGTCTATGAAATGATGGAGGAATACTATTCTGGGTCTGAAGGAGAAATACTGTAAAACACAGAGTTCACCATGTCTTGCCACAGATGGGCTATATGAGGCAACTGTAAATGGATTTATTAGTAAATGCATTTATATTGGAGTACAAGCACTGAACATTGGGAGTTTAAAAAAATCAGCAGCTAAAATAAGCCAAAGTTGACGCACAGGACATATGGGCATGATTTGTTGAAGTACATCCCTTCATGGCAGCAGTGAATTTGCTTCATCTGGATAATGATTCATGCCATTAGACTTGGAAAGCTCTGGAATAATTCCAGGAGCATTAGAACACATTTAATGTGGTGGTTTATGAGGATATCTACTACATAGAATGGAATGAACTGTATGGAGTAGAAGTCCTTCACTACGAGATTAGTAGAAGCTATTGTATACAGTAGCACAAACATCCCTGGCTTAGCAAGTTTACACTTTGCTGAATCCATGTGCTGATTGCTAAAATTAAGTAAATTTTATTATCATGTTGGTGTATTTATGAAGTTGCTACTTTGCACTAATGATTTGTCTAGTTTTATGGTTCCATTACCATTTTTTTTATTGAGACTTTATGTTGGCACTAGGAATGGTAACAGTTATTTGATTTGCTTATGCTAAACATTTTTATCTTAAACTCTTATAAGTTTTTCAATTAGTTCACAAATGCACTGAAAGGTTTAATGGCATTCCTTCATCTTAATGACTGATGTAGACTGTAAGACATGTGATGTCCCATTTGTTTTATTCCTGGTAGCAGAGAAAACATATTTAGTGAAAATGATACATCCTAATTGTAGCTCAGATTGGGTGTGACTGAGTCCCTACAAATTGTGTAATGCTATGCAAAAATACAAAAGTGGTACATGTAAAATGCCTTACTACATACATAAAAAGTGTGCTGTTTGTGTGGATGGTACCACTAGCAAGAAGATCCCAACACTGCGGGTGTAACTTGATCGAATAAGATATATTACCAGTCAGCATTATTAGGGGCTAAGGCTTTAAATGAATTACCCATTGCATTGAGAAGATGCAAGAGTTGTGGTGGGTATGTGCATAAATATGTTCTGTGATAGGCTCAAACATTTGGTGACTTGCACCTAGTATTGCCAGGATAAACTGGAATAAGCAGATTGATGACATGATTGGTGAGATTAGTTGCTGTACATTAAAAAATACAGTAGTTAAAAAAAAAACATACAGAATTAACTTTAAAATTTTCACTTTTTGTTGATGCATACCAATTCAGCTATAATCCAATTCTATACCTCTATTCTTTAATTAGTAGTTTGTAAGTCGTATATTTTGTATGAGAACATGCTGTAGCAGTCTGATCCTGCACAAAACAAAGAGTTGTAAACAATAATAATCTGAGTTGAATGGGTTTGGATACACCCCCTACTCTCATTTCCTCTTTCAGCTTTTTCTATCTTAGAATATTGAGGGCTGGAGCCTGTTCCAGTGTCAGATAGGAACCAAACCTGGATGCCACCAGTCCATAGTAGGACCTGTTCATGTAGAAATGCTAATTTAGATTCACCAGTTAAATTAACCTAAATTTCAGAAAATTTGGGGGGGTTGGTTGGGGGGGAACACTCATGCATGTTGGGAGTGTGTGCCAGCTCTGTTCTTGTTTATCATGATGACAGAGAGTAGCAGCTTGTTGTGTGTTGTTTGGACATGTAAGCAACAATTGCCAGTGTACTCCGTGCACAGCACAAGCTACTGCTGCTGCTACTACTACTACTACTACTTCCTCACAAAATGTTGATCATTTGGGTTATTTTCTGACTCTAGAAGAGCGAGGTTAGCTTTGTTTTGTTTACGTGCTGTTTCTAAAGTTTAAATAAGGTGTAAATGTTCTATAAAACCTTCAAATCTCAACATACTTTTGTTCTTTTTGCTGACTCTGTGTCTATGAGGTTTTCTGACACATTACTGCTTAAACCATTGATTTGTCTTCTACTTACATCACCATATTCTGAAAAACAAAATTTTACGTGCAGTCTGCCTGTGCTCAATGTTTACCGTCTCCATTGGCTGGCAGTATGGTAATTACCAGTAATTACCATGTAGTTTCATTACTCACAAATACAGGTTCTCCATTGTTTTTAGAAAGTGCATGCTTATCTATTTGTCCAAGTCTCGAGTGATGCTATTTGTCATGAACCTTATCTTTGAAAGATTTATTTACTTAACATTTCCTTTGGTAGAGATGTTTCTACTTAGTCCTCCTGCCTACATGCTCTTTTCCAAGGCTGGTTGTTTTCTTATATGCACCAGGTCCATATGTGTTGTGTAGACATAGTGATTTATTTCTTGCTTTGATGTTCTCCATTTGCTGTTATTACTTATATCTCTTTTGAAAAGTGATGTGCCAGTAATAGCTCCAGGAAGTTGAGGAGTACAGAGTCAGAGCACTTTCACAACTTTTAAGCTTAATGCAGTGACAAAAATAATTAAAGCATACATCATATATATACTTGAACATCCTCATTATGTTTCACATCCAGTAAACGGGGCAGACATGTCATGTTCCATGTGCATCAGACATAGGTTACCTTTCCATCAAATATGTAAAAGAAGGTCTGTGTCAGTGTGCAAGGTTGTAATATATGTAAGGATGACAGGCCTACATTCTGATTCTTCCCATAAGAACTTGTGTGAGCCCCTGCTTGAAGAGACAATTACTGTTAGTTTTGTGAACATCTCTTAGAAGGCTTGTGTAGGTGTTGGCACACAGACAGAAATTAGTAATATCTGTCCAATATTAAGTGTACTAAAACTTCTGTTTTTGCATTTGGCCCACCCCAGAACTCTCATTTCTGTTTATGTGAAGAAAATGCTTTTTTCATCAGTTGCACAAACATGTAGTGTCTTTTTCAAACTCCATTTCAGTTAGCATTAGAGAGACTTGTCATTTTGTTATGTATTTAAAATAAACAAAGTGTTTTTGTGTGGGTAAGTGTGCCATGCTGTAAACAGGCATCCAGTCCAGTTTGATTCCTACCTTGCTCTAAGTGATGCCTAAGTACACTCCTCCTTCCTGTGACTATCAATTGGATAAACTGTTTAGGAAAATAAACTGATAGAAGGATTGAAGGCAGTACATTTTAGGATGTCTGCATCAAAAAATAACTCCTGATATGTAAAGAGCTGCTACATTTCTGTATTCAGATTTACAGGTTTAGGAAAGACCTTGGGGGCAAATGGCTTTGCCAAGCCTTTGGACAAAGAGAACAGTGTTATACTCATTACTTTATGGTTTGGAGCCTCCCTATTACAAAGAGAGTACCCCAGACAACTGTGGAACCATTTTATAGAAGGCTGCCATAAATGCTTGATTTTTTTCATTTAGAGGCCATTTTTGTAATATGTGGCACTAGTTAATCCAATTCGAGGTCTAGTTTTAATAAACATTTTTAATTTTTTTGTTGTATTTAATACTGAGCAGTGTATTCCCATTAAATGTCCTCTGGAGATGTGATAGCAGTGCATAACAGTAGGCAATTTTCCCTAAAATGTTTACATTTTTATGTTTTGTGTCTTAACACATTATTTTTAACCTATATTTATTTTCTGTTTCCCTGGATGCATTAGCCTCCTTGTCCTTTCCTTTGTTTTGACAACCCAAGTCTTTTGTTGTACTAACAGAATTTGCTCTGTTGTTTGCTTGCACACTAGTGTGGCATTTGCAGAGATGCTTTATTCAAATATAATAATATTAGGCTTTTGCCAGGAGATGTATGTGAAGAGCTTTCAGTTTATTCAAGTTGGTGTGGACACTGAGTAAGGGAGAGCCATGGCCCCTGCTGGTTAGTGACCTGGGATATGGCATTTGAAGAAGCCTATGAGAAAGTATTTTTCTGAAGTCGAACTGTGAGGACACATTTTCGAGACTGATTAACATGACAGCTACATGTGAGCAACTGAAGATATGTGTAACTTGTAGAATTATAGACAGACACCAGTCTTCCCTTTGTATCTTTAATTTCGACTAATTCAAGATTATTTTAAATGTCCAGTAGGGGAATAAATTTGGCAAGCAGTTTAGCGGAAGGGTGTCTAAATTGAGATTTAGAACACATGAATAGATTATTGAATAACATTTATTATTTAAGAAGCAATATTTGATTATTTTATAATAATATTTGCAAGATTATATGGATGTTTTGTAAAGTAGATGCCATTGCATTGTATTAAAGCAAGGAGCCTCCCACATAATATGTGTGGACTCTGATGTAGGGATACATATTTTTATTAAATTATGGTGATATTTGAATGAGTCCAATGCTGTGAATTTTTTTTTTTTAAAGCAGTATTTTTTGTTTCATATCTTCCAAATACTGATGTTGACTGTTCATTACTAATGAAGTATTTCTTCTTAAATGTCATTTCATGCTTATGCATATGTTAAGAAGTCACTAAGTATAAACCCTTCAAATAGTGTTACTGAAATTTGTCACATTATATTAATTTTCTCTATGCACGGTTAAGTAATCTCTAAAAATGTCACCAATTCAAATATATCTGTGCACACTACTTCAGTCAAGATAAAATCAATATTGAATCGAATCAGTGCATTATAAATCAGAATCAAATCAGGACATCAGCGCCAATACCCAGCCCTACAAATAAATACACTTTGTAATATTTATATATATTAAGGGGCTTCACCCCCTGCTCTCTTCGCTCGCCAACCACCGTGTTTGGTTTTCCAGATACACACTTTTAAGATTTTTTTTTTCTTTGAATTGTTGCTATTTCATTAGTTTCACTTTTATTTCAGAACTTCTGAAAAAACAATATTTGGAATATTTCGAGTCCCAATATGCTGAATCTTTTAAATGAGGCCAGTGAGACATGTGTTTAATGACTTTGTACCATAATTCAGGAATTTCAGCACAGACAAAACGATCTGCATCATCAGCAGTTAATAATTTTTTTTGCAAAGTAACCAATAAATGCATGTGAGGTAAACCCCGTTTTTGAAATTCTCTGACTTAAACTTTAAAGCCTTACAATATTTACATACTTCTGACATATCACCTACGTCCATATATTCGATCTCTGTTCACCTTTTCGTTATTTCTCAGAGTAATAATTTCTCTTTTTTTGCGCTAATGCGATGTTTACTTTCTACTGCTTTCATATTCTGCATCCTGCTCTGCATGTGTATCGCACCTTTTTATTTTTTTTTTGAGTCTTTTGAATTCCACTGTTTTCATTATCTCTAACCTACGCTGCATGTGTTTGGCCCCCTTGTTTTTTAACCTCTTTATGATGCTTTACTTTTTTTTGTACTCTGTCTTTTATTTCTGACCTTGCTTTGTCCTGCTTTTTTTTCAATGACACCTGGTCCATGGTGATTATTTTCCCTTTTTTGAGTAATAATTTCTGTTTGTTTGCGCTACTGCGATCTTTACTTTCTTTCTTTTATACTTTCTAATTTTCCTACTTTCATATTCTTTAACTTTCTCCACATGTGTATCGCGCCAATTTTTTTTATTTTTTATTTTGAGCCTTTCGAATTCCACTGGTTTCATAATCTCTAACCTGCTCTGCATGTGTATAGCGTGAATGTCTTTATGAAGTTCGACTTTGTCTTTTACTCTGTCTTTTAATTCTGATCCCGATTGGATGTGCTTTTTTTCAGTTCCACTTGTTCCGGGTTGATAATTAATTTCCTTATTTTCTGAATTTGCACCTAGATTATTCTTTTTCTTTTTTGCTTTTTTTCTGTCCAACGCTTTTGAGTCTCTTTTCTCTGCGCTGCTTACTTCTTCGCATAGTTGTCGACGTTTCATTTATAACGTATTGTCCTTATACACTTTATATGCGCTGAGAACCCCGGATCTGTGTGTGCTCAAAGCCTTACACTTACACGACTGAGTGTTTTGCTGCCTGTGGTCTTATTTGATACTAGCAAAATACCCGCGCTTCGCAGTGGAGAAGTAGTGTTTTAAAGAAGTAATGAAAAAGAAAAGGAAAC
Source organism: Polypterus bichir lapradei (assembly GCA_026402145.1). Taxonomy (NCBI): domain Eukaryota; kingdom Metazoa; phylum Chordata; class Cladistia; order Polypteriformes; family Polypteridae; genus Polypterus; species Polypterus bichir. Next base: position 5,045,392 of record JANRMT010062808.1, read on the forward strand.
ATTTTAATAATAACGTAACATGATTGACAATGTAATTGTGTTGTCATTGTCGTGAGTGTTGCTGGCATATATATATATATAATATATATATATATATATATATACTAGCAGAATACCCGCGCTTCGCAGCGGAGAAGTAGTGTGTTAAAGAAGTTATGAAAAAGAAAAGGAAATATTTTAAAAATAATGTAACATGATTGTTAATGTAATTGTTTTGTCATTGATATGAGTGTTGTTGTCATCTCTCTCTCTCTCTCTCTCTCTGTCTATCTATCTATATATATATATATATACATAGCAAAATACCCGCGTTTGGCAGCAGAGAACTAAAAAGAAAAGGAAACATTTTAATAATAACGTAACATGATTGACAATATAATTGTTTTGTCATTGTCATGAGTGTTGCTGGCATATATATATACACTCACACACACACACATATATAAACATATATATA
>JANRMT010062808.1:5070848-5095476 GCA_026402145.1 Polypterus bichir lapradei
GTTGGCACCCTGCCCTTGATTGGTTCCTGCCTTGTGCCCTGTGTTGGCTGGGATTGGCTCCAGCAGACCCCCGTGACCCTGTGTTCGGATTCAGCGGGTTGGAAAATGGATGGCTGGATGACTGTATTTCGTGCATTCAGTAGTGATCCTGATTATAGGGTAACCTGCAGATTGTGTTTCTCACAGCATCATTTTGTATCAGTTTATCTTTTTTGAAATTGCAGGCCTTTCATCCACTTAAAGAAGGATTTTCAATATAATTAATTAGTAGCATGATTTAAATTAAACTTAGTCATTTTTCTAAATTTTACCATAATTATGGTTGTTTCCTGACTTGCATCTGATGCTGCTGGGTTCTGGTGTTCACAGTATTGAACTTGATTACCTGCATTTTGTTAATGGAATAGAGAAAAAGTGGATCTTTTATGTCTCTCTCTTGCTGAGGTGATCAAATCATATGCATCTTAATACAGGTGTACATGATTATGTCAGCATACAGAGTATGCAAAGTAATCTTTTTCCAAAATATGTTCTTAATTTTCTATTTATATCTGAGACAGCTCATTTGACGTGCTAAGCAATGACTTCAATAGTGTTGTATTATAGAATTATTATGCAAGCTGCAGCAAAAGCGTAGGTCTGTGCAATTAAGAGAGCCTTTCAGGAAGACAGGAGTAATTAATTTAATTAATGTTAAATTATTGGAAGAAGAATACAGCTAAGAGATATCTGCAGAAATTATAGGCAACAAAATTTCACTACAGATAAAATAAAAACAATCCCCTTTTGTTCCAGTTTAAAAATGTTAAGAGGCCCATGCAATAAATTAAAAGCTGCCATTTTTGGATTGTGTTTGTACTGTTGCATTATTCTGTAGAATTCAATTAAAACTTTAATGAAAACAGAATGGTTACTATTATTAGATTAATTCATTTATTCAATGTGGCTTTTTGAAATTTTTATTTACAAGAAATGACTGTGCTTGCATATATTGCAGTAAAACCTACACCTAAAAAACACAGACCTCTTTTGTCTCAAAGAAAATCATTGCTTGTACAAATCTAGTCAGACCTCGGTTTTGAAACATTTTATAGTTTTAAGTATGACAAGATATGTCTGAGAGTACAAATGAGTAGGTAATGTTGCACAGAAACCAGTACAAGCAAATAATCAAGACACTAAAGAAACAATGCTGAAGATCAATTACAATTCACCTTTACAAATTTCTAACAGTATGCTAAAAGACTTAAATTCACCCTCAGTGTTTGTAGTATTACTTGTGATGATCAGTCAGATTGTGCTTTTTCTCCATAAAGTCAAAGAGATGTTAATATGGCCCAGATCGGAGTATATCATTTTTTTGATCCTCAAACACTGATGCTCTCTCCATGTTATGTTAGGTGGAGACACACTAACTACTGTATGCCTTCCAGAGAATCTTTGTGAAACAGCCACTGATGCACTCACAGCATATCCATCAGTGTGCATTTACAACAGTTTAGACCAGTTTTCTTCAATCATTGGACCTGGAGTGATGCAGTAGTTGCAGATATTAGTTCTACTACAATTTAATAACGGGAAGCTAATCTTTAATAAAAACAGAACTTGTTATTTAATTAAATTCCTTTCATTCTGCCACATCAGATCATTCTTTTATTGGAGTTTTTTTTTTCAGAATATCACTCAAATGGTTTGTGAACCAGAGCAGGTCAGTAATTCTCATTTTTTTTGTCTTGTGTTTTTTTCCATTTCTTTCCAAATATTTTATCAAATAAGATAATTCATGATGATCATATATTGGTTTAAAGACAACCAAGTTATTGGTATTTGGTAGCTGATTAATAAAACAAGAAGCAATTAAAATGGTGGATGTACTTGTTTAAGAGTAACAGAAGCAATTATAAGCTGGGAATCATAACAAACAAGTAAATTAAAGTGAAGTAAAGAAATGTTGGTTGAGCCATAACTGCTTCAGCAGCAAAAATTTACTTTGTATTAGGATATTGAGTTACCCTGCAGCCATTGTGGCCCTCCAACAGCGAACCTGTGGACCCCTGGTGTAGATTTTCCAGAAGTATAACTACTGCAGATCTGACATTCAGATCAAGGTATTTTGAACTTTTCAGAATTTGTGCTGTTTGTTTTTAATTGTGTACTTTAAAAAAGTGCACTTCTAATGTAAATATTTATTAATGTAAATGTTCAAGGTAGAAAAGGGGGTAGATTTATAAAATGTACTGTTTCTGAAGACAAAAAGGAAAGAAAATTCTTCTAGCAGAGGTTCTTATTCTTCAAACGTGGCCAGGCGCTACTATAAGTTTAGACTGTATATTAGTCAGAAACAGATAAAGGTAGGCAATGTGGTGTCGTGGCCAAAGCCCAAGGATGCCAGTTGAGTTTCCACATGCGACTGACTGTGCATTGTGCAGTGGGTCACTTAACCTACTTGTTCTCCATTTGTTTAAATAAAAACAAAACCAAAAAAAAAATTATAAATAGGGATCCTGATCTTGTAAGTTAACTTTGATGTTATATGCATGTTTTAATAAAATAAAAGATTGACGTTTGCAAATAGTAATGGTAATCAAGGGTAATATGTTGGTCTGTTGTAATGGGAAGCTGTAAAAGCAGAATAATTTTAAATAAAGATATACCTGTGTGCATACAAAATGTCAAACACAGCCTTTGAAAAACAGTGTTTACTGTTGTAGAAAGTGTGCTTTTTTTCTTTACAGCACATATTAAACACAAAGTATTTGTGAATGTAGCTTTTCCCCTGACATGAACATATGTACTGACTAGAATTTTCCAGAAAATCATCTCCTTATGCAACAGTTTTTTAATCAAAGGTAGCAACCTCATCTTTATGAGAACTAAAGTAAGAAATGCAATTCTGATGAACCATATCTGCACAATAATATTTTTAATTAGGCAAATCATTATTAATATGAGTCATTAAAAACAAATTCTTATATTAGAGTTGTGAGTCAGGTTTAAATTCTGACTTGGTCTTTGTGTGCTCGAAGCTTGAACATACTCTGGTGTCTTCATGGTTTCCTCCCACATCAAAATAAAAATGTGTAAGCTAACCTAAATGTCATCTCTGAATTGGACCTCCAATATAGTTCCTGGCCTACACTCAAAACTACTGAGGCTCCTTGCATCCTTGAGCAGAATAAGGCAGATTGGGAATAAGAATAAATGAATAAACAAATGAATGTATGGATGCATGCAAAATGTTTAACATGCAGTACATAATGATTTATGTTATTTTATACTGCATGGTCTTTCCTTAAATTTGCATGAAAGTTTCTTCTGTTCTTATTGTGTCCCAGTTTGTAATTATACAGTACACCATCCATTCACTTTTCTACGGAAGCGTATTAGGGCCACGGTGAAAAAAAAAATACGGACACAGTGGAAAAAAAAAAAATCTAAATGTCGAGATTAAAGTCGACATGTTGACTTTATTCTCGACATTTACGTCGAGATTAAAGTCGACATGTTGACTTTATTCTCGGCATTTCCAATTTATTCTCTCCATTTATGTCGAGATTAAAGTCGACATTTACACTTTATTCTAATGGTTTATTTTGTCAGTAGAATGTTGCAAACTAAACTTCATCTTAAAATGAATGTTTACTAGATTTTATCAAACCCCGTCATTAATTAATGTAGCACATTAAATGCTTTATATTAAGTGTTCCCCGACCCAGTTTTTAATCTCTGTGTGCTTCTTCAACTGACTTCCTCTAGCACTGAGAGGCGCAGACATCGATCGCTGCACATTGACTTCTAACATGCCCATGTTGTTACCATGTGTTGTGCTACATCGTCATGTAGCTATTATATAAGATGACAGTGCTCTATTGCAGGCCTTCACTTTGCTGCATTTAAGAAAATATTGTTGGTCTGTTTAGTGTAGAAGGGCCTGAGGAAGTCAAGCCATTATTAGGAACATTATGTACTCTTGACTTTGAATTTTGAATTTGTTTCAGGTTGAATCATTTGTTCTATCAATCTCCCAATTTTGACCTATGCCTGCCTCGGTCTGTGTACTTTTTGGTATTTGAAATTTCATTTTAGAAGCAAAAATGAAAATACAAAAATGAAAGGAATTTTCAGATTTTGATTTTTGATTAAGGAATAAAATGAGGGAAAATAAGGTATTTTTTTAATTCTGTGGTAACAAATAAAAGTCATAAATTTAAAATTACACATACTTTTCTGGATTTATTTGTGATTCAAATAATGAAAGTGTTATAGCTCAAAAACAACAAAATAGACGCATTTTCATTGTCTGAAACTGAAGGTACTTGTGAGGGGCCAAACAGGCCATAAATCATATATTTCTGTGTGTAATCTATTGGTTTACGTGTGAACACTATTGATTTATGAATATTTACTATCGGTTTGCGTGCATACTTAATTGGTTTGCGTGCGAACAATACTGGTTTCATTCATATGAACTATATTGGTTTGTGTCCGTATATTATCAGTTTGTGTGTGAACGATATCCGTTTGTACGTGCGTACCACTGGTTTGCATGTGAACTATATTGATTTGCGTGTGTATATCAGTGGTTCCAGTACGTTTTGTTATTGGTTTGTGTGTGAACTGCATTGGTTTACGCTTGCATGTTATCAGTTTGCGTATGAACAGATATTGGCTTGCGTTCTGTGCCGGTCTAACGATGGATTTGCATATGCACTATATTGGTTTCATGCATGTCTTATACTGGTTTCATGTGGGTAACCTATCGATTTTGTGCTTTAACTCTATTGGTTATATGTGTTGTAAGAAAGGCGCTATATTGCACCCGACCCGACACAGATTGGACACGGAAGGCACATGTAAAACGAACAATCTTCCTTGTAATCACTCCAGCCACAACACAGTCCCAAGTACAAATAAACACACATGCACTATCCTCTATCTCTTCCGCCACTCCTCCTCAGCAAGCTTCGTCCTCCTCCTCCCGACTTCCTTTTATTGGGTACCCGGAAGTGCTCCAGGTGGTTGATTGCTGTCATCTGGCTGCACTTCTGGGTAGGGCGAAACCAGTGCCCAAAAGGGGCCAGCCACTCCTGTTGCAGCACCCCCTGGCAGTACCTGCGGAACCCCACAGAGCTGCACAGAACTCCAACCCCCATGAAGCCCTGGGGGAGTCTGAGGCACCTCTGCAACCCAGGGATGCTGCCCTCTAGCGTCCAGGGGGAGATACTGGGCTTCCCACCCTTGTCTCCCTGGCGGATGTGGTGAAGGGGCGTCCCGGCCAGACATGGGCCCAGGCCATCTGTCACAATGTGTACCATGTCGCTTTTGCGTACATAGCATAATGGTTATGCATTCACACTCTATCGCAGCTCTGTGTATGAACTATATTGGTTCTGCGTGTGAACTATATTGGTTGTTCATGTGATCTTCAGCGGAAGTGGGCGGGGCAAGAAACAGGAACTCAAGGGCCGGCAGAGTCATGGAGTGTAAAGAGAAGTGTCTAGGAGATACATCTGCGTTTAAACGGCACCATATATTTTTTTCCACACAATACGTTTGCGAAAGGACTTGGTGGTAATTATTACTATTTAACAAAATCTACTTTTGAGTCTGTAATGAACACAAGGCTGAAGTTAGGTATATATTTGGCCGTCTTTGTAGCGTCACACGAGAAGCCGCAATTGAGAATACGGTGATTTATTTATTTTTATGGTGGAGATTCCAGCCTTGACCCGAAGCATGCACTCACAAACAGAGATAAAAACAAAGCAAACCAGTAATCAAACAGCAAATAAAGTATGTAATGAAAACAATTGAAATAAGATAACAACGATACCACCCCTGTTCCCCTTACGGCGATTACACATTAGTTACAACAAAGCACAAACGAAACACACGCAGTAAATCATGAAAAAGTTCATGAAAAATGGCAACAGATGAAAAGTAATGATGAAAATAGATAGTCTAGAGAGCTGCACGTTGAATGGGAATGTACAGATAGTCCTACCAGTAGTTCCTGAAATGGTGAAGACGGCTGGACGGGTTCAGGAGCACCCCTTTCTTTGTAGAATGGCCATGAATCCACTTACAGTACTCATGTACACAGGTAGACAATCCAGATGCACGAGACGATCCAGGACAAAATGAATAAGTACAGGTAACCCAACAGAAGGCAGACAGACAGGAACTTGAAACACAAATTACAAAAACTTTTTTTTTTGTTTTGGTCACCGGCCCCCTTTTAAAAGCCGCGCTGACATCCTTTGACCTCAACAGCCCCAGCACCCTCAGCAGAAGACCAATCAGAGCCACTGCAGGGACTGTTGGGAGTTGCAGTTTCAAATTCTATTGGCTATTTTCACCATCCCAAGTCTCAGTTTTCTCTACAGCTGCTTTCTGTTCTCTCTACAGTACAGTATTGCCATGAAAAAAGCCATAAAAATTGCGGAGGATATTTGCGGTTTCCGATTACAATTATTAGTTAGGTTCTAAGGAAAAATCTGTGAATGACTGGGGCCACGAACTCTGAACCCTGACTTTGCGGGGGTCTACTGTATATCAGACAATAACTTTGTATAATGTTAACGTTTACCTCCGTGGGTGGAATTGAAGAGTCGCATAGTGTTGGGGAGGACAGTGACAGCAGTCTGTCGCTGAAGCTGCTCCTCTGTCTGGAGATGATACTGTTTAGTAAATGCAGTGTATTTTCCATGATTGACAGGAGCCTGCTCAGCGCCCGTCGCTCTTCCACGGTTGTCAAACTGTCCAGCTCCGTGCCTACAATGGAGCCTGCCTTTCTCACCAGTTTGTCTAGGCATGAGCCGTCCTTCTTCTTTATGCTGCCTCCCCAGCACACCACCACATAGAAGAGGGCGCTCGCCACAACCGTCTGATAGAACATCTGCAGCATCTTACTGCAGATGTTGAAGGACGCCAGCCTTCTAAGGAAGAATAGTCAGCGCTGTCCTATCTTGCACAGAGCATCAGTATTGTCAGTCCCATCCAATTTATCATCCAGCTGCACTCCCAGGTATTTATAGGTCTGCACCCTCTGCACACAGTCACCTCTGATGATCACGGGGTCCATGAGGGGCCTGGGCCTCCTAAAATCCACCACCAGCTCCTTGGTTTTGCTGGTATTCAGTTGTAGGTGGTTTGAGTCGCACCATTTAACAAAGTCTTTGATTAGGTTCCTATACTCCTCCACTCCTGATGCAGCCTACGATAGCACTGTCGTCAGTGAACATTTTGCATGTGGCAGGACTCCGAGTTGTATTGGAAGTCCAATATATATAGGCTGAACAGGACCAGAGAAAGTACAGTCCCCTGCGGCGCTCCTGTGTTTCTGACTACAATGCCAGACCTGCAGTTCCCGAGACACACATACTGAGGTCTGCTTGTAAGATAGTCCACGATCCATGCCATCAGGTATGAATCTACTCCCATCTCTGTCAGCTTGTCCCTAAGGAGCAGAGGTTGGATGGTGTTGAAGACGCTAGAGAAGTCCAGAAACATGATTCTTATAGCACCCCTGCATCTGTCCAAGTGAGAGAGGGATCTGCTCCCACCTTCTCCTGGTATGTGAACTGCAGAGGGTCAAGGGCATGGTGGACCTGTGGCCACAGGTGGTGAAGCAGCAGCTACTCCATGGTCTTCATCACATGTGACGTCAGAGTGACAGGCAGGAAATCATTCAGCTCACTATGACGTGATACCTTTGGACTGGGGTGATGCAAGATATCTTCCAAAGCCTCGGGACTCTTCCCTGTTCCAGGCTCAGGTTGAAGATGCGTTGTAGAGGACTCCCCAGCTCCAACGCATAGGCCTTCAGCAGTTGTGGCAATACTCTTTTCGGACCCACTGCTTTGCTGGCACAAAGTCTCCTCAGCTCTTTACTTACCTGGGCTGCTGTAATTGTGGGTGGGGGAAACTCTCTCCTATGCTGGTATCAGCAGAAGGATGGGTGGAGGGTGCAGTACTCCGAGGTGAGAGTGGGTTAGGGTGGTCAAACCTGTTAAAGAAGTTGTTCATCTGGTTTGCTTTTTCCACGTCTCTCTCGATGGTGGCACCCCGCTTCGAGCTGCAGCCAGTGATGATCTTCATCCCATCCCACACTTCCTTCATGCTGTTATTCTGCATCTTCTGCTCCAGCTTTCTCCTGTACTGCTCCTTTGCCGCCCTGAGCTGGACTTGGAGTTCCTTCTGCACACGCTTGAGCTCATGCTGATCACCGCCTTTAAAAGCCCTTTTCTTCTGGTTCAAAAGGCCCTTGATGTCACTTGTAATCAATGGCTTGTTGTTAGCATAGCAGTGTACTGTTCTTACTGGAACTACAAAGTCCTTAAAGAAGTTGATGTAGTCAGTAGTGCAGTCAACAACCTCCTCAATGTTCTCATTATGTGATCCCTGCAGGATATCCCAGTCCATAGTTTCAAAGCAGTCTCTCAGAGCCTGCTCTGCCTCAGGGCACCACTTCCTGAATGAGCGTGTGGTTGTAGGTAGCTCTCTCACTCTTGATTTGTAGTGAGGCTGAAGCAGAACAAGGTTATGATCTGCTTTCCTAAGCGCAGGCAGCGGGGTGGTGCTGTATCCATCTTTAATGTTTGCATACAGTAGGTCAATAATCCTATTTCCCCAGGTGTTACAATCCACATACTGGGAGAAGGCAGTAATGCTTTGTCCAACGTCACAATTTCCAGCGATTAGCACAAGTGCCTCGGGGTGCTGTGTTTGTAATTTAACAACAGCGGAATGGATGATGTCACCCGCTATCTCCACGTCCGCCTGAGGAGGGATGTAAACAATAACAACAATGATGTGTCCAAACTCTCTGGGCAAGTGGTAGCGACCCAGACTTACAGCCAACAGTTCGATGTCCCTGCAGCAAGTGGAGCTTTTGACGTTTACATGTCCAGGGTTGCACCACCTTGTATTCACATAGAGAGCAAGTCCTCCTCCTTTCCGCTTCCCGCAGGTATTTACATCTCTGTCCGCTCTAACTGTGCTAAACCCGGGTAGCTCCATGTTAGCATCTGGGATGCTAGTTGTTAGCCACGTTTCACAAAAACACAACAAACTTCAATCTCTGTAGGTCCTGACATTTTTCACCAGTGCGGCCAGTTCGTCGATCTTATTTAGTAGTGAGTTCACATTTCCCAGGATCACAGAAGGCACTGAAGGCTTGTAACACCACTTTCTCGTTAGCCGCTTAGTTTTTAGCTTAACACCTTACCTTGTCAGGTAAATAGGGAACTACAACGGCATAGGCCTTTGTTCTCAGTCCTTGAAGTTGACTACCTGAATAGACGAGTCTTGGCGTGTAAAAATCCATGTCCAAGTAGTAAAAAGTGTCCAGGGAACAAGTCCACATAAAAGAAAGTGGTAGGAGTGATCAGTGAAATAGAGAAAAAGGTAGAAAGATAAAGCCATACATGGAGCTACTGGAAAGGCTGCCTTTCGCGGCGGTGCCTGATTCATCAAAAATTGCCAGATTTAGTGTTAGTAAATGAAATCACCAAATGTTAGCTGTTTCACAGTAAGTAACAACAATAATGTTCATAAAAGAACTGCTACATCAATGAAGCAAAAGTTTGCAAAGCTTGTATTTTTATCTGAAAGATGCTACTCGGTATTTCTGCAGTCATATCCTCGTCCCGGAGTGTCACTCTCTTTTACTGTTCTGAAAAACAATGTAATGGTCAATCCTCTGCTGATTCCATGCAGTGTAACTTCAAGGCCATCGATCGACGTGTTGTGAGGAGGACTGTTCGCATGTAATCAAAAATCGCACAGAAGAAATATCTCCAGTTTCAGACAACGAAAATGCATCTGTTTTGTTGTTTTTGAGCTATAACGCTTTAATTACTTGAATCAAAAATAAATCCAGAAAAGTATGTGTAATTTTAAGTTTATGACTGCTGTTTGTTACCACAGAATAAAAAAATACCTTATTTTCCCTCATTTTATTCAAAATCTGAAAATTCCTTTTCCGTTTTTGTTTCTAAAATGAAATTTCAAATACCAAAAAGTACATGGACCCAGCCTCACACAACTTTTTTCTTTTTCATTTCAAAATCCTAAATATTGTGTGTGTGCCATTTTTCACCACTGATACACTTTTGTGCATTGTACTGCCTTTCCTGTACCTTATCAGACACATTTGCTGTTACCTTTTATTGCCTAAAGAACATCAGCACACTTCCCTTATCTTATACAGAGGCTCTGTTACAAATTGTGTTTCAGGATCCTAGCAATTGCAGGGCACATGTTGGACCATTGTGGTAATGCCTCCTGGATTTAGCAACATTTCAGATTAGGTATCAGGAATTTAAGCTGTTGTGTTGTATTAAAAACAAAACAATATGTATATTTATTGCCTTTTGACATAAAGCATTTTAAAAAAATATTTCAGGGTTTCTACTGTACAATCAGTTTCAAAATTTTGCAAAAGTTTATTTTTTGCTTTGTAACATGGATTGTATTTTATCAATTTTCATTTGGGAGAGCTGCTTCTCCCTGACATCAAACCGATTGATATTGTCAAAAATATTCATAGAGCAATTCCAAATTACAGTAGGAAAGCAAGGAATTCTAGGATTACTAAAGGCTTTCCAAAGTATGAAGAAGCAAAAGTTTCCTTCCATTTGTTTGAGGTTGATGTCTGTCATGTGGTGGGAGGATGTGATAGAGGAGGCAGCACATAGTCACAGAGTTCTTGTGAGCATCTGTCTATCCATTTTTGACACCTATTTAGCTCTGGGTCACGGGGGCAGCAGTCAAAGCAGAGTTGCTCAGACGTCCCATTTTCCTACTAACTCCTCCAAATCCTCCAGAGTTATACCAAGCTGTTTCCAGGCCAACTGAGAGAAATTATCTGTCCAGGATGACCTGGGTCTACCCAGAGGTCTATCCTAGGTTGGACATGCCCGAAACACCTCCACAACATGCATCAGATGCCTGAATCACTTCAACTGTGTCTATTTGATGTAGAGGAGCAGTGGCTCCACTTTGAGCTTGTCCCGAATGTCCATGGTCCATACTTTATTTCTAAGGCCAAGCCCAGAAACCATTGGAAGGAAGCTCATTTTTGCTGCTTGTATTCACAGTCTAGTTCTTTTGGTCACTACCCAAAGCATGTTCACCACAATTGACTGGTACTATGTTCACATGACTGCATGTACTGCTTGGGTCCACCTGTTGATCTCCCACTCTCTTCTTCTTTGCTTGTGAACAATGTGAGAAGTGACTAAAAAGTTTTTGATTACATATGTATACTGTTTTGGTCATTTGTCCCACACCTAATCATTTCTTGAATGTATTATTTAATTTTGAAGCCAGTGGTTGCAATTCTAATGTAGAATGTACACCTCTGGGTGTAGGACACCATTGGATCAAGTCAATTTTTAGTTAGTGTGAACCAGTGTGTCTTCTTTGGGAATAGTTGCATGGGTGCTTAATGCGATGTTAGACCCTGAATTGGTTTAATGTTGTTTGAGAATGTTATGAGTTTTCATTTACTTGTGTCTGATGCTGTGCCAAGAATAGCTTTAAACAAGGTCCATCTCTCTAATATGTACATTTTCTTTAAAAAAATGAAGTGTTAAATGGATTGTGTTATTTTCAATTGTTAGTGCTGATATGTATTATTTTTCCACTTATTAAACTTATAAGTCAAATGATCAACTTTCAAAAACAGAATGGTATTTTAACATTTTACTATCTATGACTTGTGTTGTAGTTTGGAAACCTAAGTGTATTTATAAAAACAAATTAATGTTGATTTTTTTGATTTCTTTGTTCAGTTTTTAAGCTATGCATATCAAGTAGATTTAAAAAATAATGAACATCAGCTTAGTGAAATAAATTTTACTTACCATACAAAATGGCAATGATTTACACTGCACATATTATAAAATAATTATTCATAAAGCATTATTTGTTAATGTTGGTATTTTTATTAGCAGGCTGTAAATTCCTGTAACTAGAAACTCCAGGAATTATTGCAGTCTGGTGAATTTTCATCCTGACTATTGGATTTCTCCATGTACAAACAGTTTATCTGAGATCACAATTTTGTGTTAGTGTTTTGAGCTTCATGGTAAGTGTTTCAGTCGTGCTCTACGTGTAATTCCTTCACCTGAGCTATAGGAGCCTAGAAAAATAACAATGTGTTTCTTTTCCCCAGCATAACAAAAAGTGGGTTCTGTAATTCTGCAGCCTTTTAAATGCATTTTTATTATTTGTTTTTTTTTTTACTGTGATGAGAAGAGCCAAGTATCAATTACGTCTAGTCAGCCATATACTGTATAATTTACTGGCAATTCCTTTCAAGAATTTGTAATTTATTTCCCAGCATGTGCAACTGCACAATAGCAAATTATAGCAGAATATTTGTTATCTTTTTGACTGACTTACTTCAGTCCTGTCCTCTCATGTTGTCATTTATGGGGCAGCGTATCCTTTTAAAGTGCACATGATAGGCCACAGAAGAAAATCTCACTGAGTAACAAATGCTTAAAATAACACTCAACTAGAACTTTTATGTTGTGTTAATCTTACTTATTATAGGACTAAACAATGTTTGTATTAAGAAAATTGATTTAAGTTTCTGAGACTCAGTAAGACCTTAACATTCTTTTGGAATACTTGATTGAGCCATGAGAGTCTGAAGGAAAAATGAATCAAGAGTTTTCATAAAAATATTAATTTACTTTAATAATCATCTTAGCATTTTATTTCCATTTATCTATTCTGCTTTGATTGGAGGGGGTGGGTGGGAAGCAGTGTAATCAGTTTATTTCAGATTAATTATCTCGTGTACACGGCACAGTGACATTCCTGTTTGCCTGCAATACCAAACAAGCACTGGCATGCTACCACTTTTATTGTGTGGCACCCGAATCTTGCTGCATAGGTTATGTAAAATATAACATTAAAGGGATAGGCTCCAGCTGCCTTGTGGCCCTGCCCTGGATAAGCAGGTTAGGAAAGCGTATAGGTGTTTGAATGAAAAATACTGTATCGTCGCTGACAATGAGAATTAGCCTGGGGATCACTTATCCACAGCATGCTCTGGCATTCCATCATGTGAATGAGTAGCTTCAGGAGACCCTTTAAAAGGGGCAAACCTGCCAAAGTCCCAAAAGAATTCTACCTTGTGTGGCAGCAGCGAGGGATCTGTTTAAGGATAGTGAGCTGGCTAAAAGAGTTTTGTAAAAAGCGATAAATCATGGGCACCCAGTGCCAGTGCCTGCGATCACTGCAGTGGCACAATGCTACAAATATACTTAAGCTCTTCTCATTAAAACTATGTGTGTGATGTGCTAATGAAGCGCCTCCCTTAAGTTACAGTTGTTTCTCCAGTGCCCTCCAGTCCTCCAATGCCTCCATCCTGCCTTTTCTTCCTTCTTGAGTGCTTGTTAAATCCTTTTTCCCAACTTTACACTTTGAAGGGGTGGCCAGGAACTATTTCTGGGGTGGATTCCCAAATCATTTCTAGAGTTTGGACTAGGCATCTGCACCTCCTAGGACCAGCCAGATATAACTCCTCATAGGTGTCACAACAGCCCTGGATCCCATTTAAAAGGCAGGCCTACTTTATGGTACCTTTTTATCAATATAGGAAGCAGAGAACTGTATATCACAAACAGAGTCTCCCTGCTGCCACCTACAACACTGGCTGAATATAAACATGCCAGTAAAACATCATCTTTGTAAATATTCCCACTGATACCATTGCTGGTGTGTCTTACACAACTGAGAGTTACAACACTCCTGATTTGGTTGCAATTTCGTATTATACAGAGGCTGAGACAGTCCAGTTGCATACTGGATTGTCTGTCCTTTTGGCATCCTGGAGGTTCATGATTCATACATTCTCTGGCACTAAAGTTGCCCATTCTAGCAACTTTTCTGGTGCTATGTACATCACTCCATGCTAATAGTAGCCTATTATCACTGGGAAGGGCACAGGATATGCCTTTATCAGTGCACATTCTACTTTGTGACCTGACACCCATGCTTTATGGTATACCGTAACCTGCAGCTCTTATCCCAATGTGTAATAGAAGTCATTAAAAATTATGCATTTTGGTCAATGTTAAAAGGACAACTATATTTACATTTTTTGTTATTAGACATGTAGTCTCCTTTGCTTTTTGTTACTTTTGGTCACTTAATTATTGTTTCGATTTAGCTTAAGGCTGCTTTGACTCTTATTAAGAAACTAGCGGGGATGTCTGGCTTTCGCTCGGATTGGAAAAAAGTGAAACAATTTCCATTTATTATTTGGCAATTAATTTATTATTGGAATATTGTTCAAAAGTCAAACTGCCATTATTAACAGATCTTTTTTTAGTGCCTTATGATGCACGATGTTTTACATTTTTCCATTACAAGCAAGAGCATATAAATGCTTTCCTTATCCTACTCTGGAATAGGTGATGTATAGCTGGTCGTGTGAAAAGCATGTTTCTTTAAAGTATACTCCAGTAATTGTATGTGATTGTCCTTGTGCTTTATTTATGGACATCGCAAACAAGATGTACTGGAAATTTAAGTCTTTTGAATTTGAACGGGAGTTAATTGGAAATCTTAGGTATATGTGGAATGAAATCTCTTTCCGATTCCGGTTAGAACAGTAGCCTCGATTATGTGTGGATGACGTGACAGTGTTGCCACATTTCTCACAACCTTGCTATATAACTTTTTTTCCAAATTAAATTAGAATTTACTATTGTAGTATTTTATTTTAATTTTTCAAATCATGTTCATACATTTACTTTTTTTAATAATCACCAAAACTGTAGCTTTTGGATATTTACTCTTCTCACTTGGTGATTGTGTTGTGACAAACATCGGGACAGACGAACTTACTTGCTTATTTATTAGATGTGAATTAAAAAAAGAATAAAAACTTGGGGGGAGCTCCCCTAATATGATCAACTCAAGTGTTTTTGATTAGCACATTACTTCTTAGGGAATTTGTGTACTCTATATATTTAAAGTCCATGGCCAGCAAAGTGATGCCTGGATGTGTCAGTTTTTGCTGAAAGATATTTGTAATATTAGCAAGTTAGAAAAAATACAATTTGCTGTCTGATAGAATGGTATAACCAACATGTTCTTTGTTTACACTTTTCCACAATTATTTTCCACATTCCACATTATTAAAAATGATGCAAGGTTATAAGGGAGTGACGAAAGATGTGATGTTCATTTTGGTGTTAATGGTAAACAGTGCAGTTTAAAGCAAACATGAGTAGTGGTTAAGGCTTTAAATTTCAAACTTTAAAGTTGTGGGTTCAAGTTCCATTACTAACATTGTGTGGCTAGGAGCAAGCCACTGACCTGCCTGTGATCCAACTGAAAAAACAAAAGAAATGTTGCCAATTGTATCTCCGATATTGTATGTTTCCTGGATAAAGGTATCAGCCAAATAAGTATTTTTTTTTATTGTTTTTAAAAAGTGCTTTTGTTTTCATATTGCCTATACTTTAAGTTCCTCAGCCGTTTAAAGATGATACTGTTTTTACAGATGGCCCGATGTCGCACCATACAGCCACCTCACAGAACCTGGACATGAATTCATAGTTATGGAGCCATCTGTGTAGAATTTACATGTTTTGTCTGTGTTTATGCAGGTTTTTCACCCACTAACCAAAGACATTAAGCCAAAGTGTGGGGGAGTGCATTGGTGTGCCAAGTTGTTTTTACTTTGAATAATTTTTGCTGCTTTTTAAATTTGATTTTTTTTTTTAATTTGCACATGTCACTTCAGTCATATTGTTCATTCTGGTATGAAATCACTATGCAGAAATTAAAAAAAAAAAAAAAAAAAAAAAATCTATAACTGGTGTTGGTAGTTAATTTTTTTCTGACAACAGTGGATGCAAGCTAGGAACCAGAGAGGATGTCTGTCCACCTTGGAACTAGTGAATGGTAAAAGATTAAAGCAGACAAACAAGAAGGTTATTGCCAAATAAGAGTGACTTATACTGTTTCCATGGAGGACAGCAGAAATTAAGCCTTTTTGATTTGCCTCAAAGTACAACTTCCATAGGCACTTTACACTCAGACTTTAATGAATCTTTTCACTCTCTTTTCACATTTTTAAATCTTCTAAGATTGTTCTCATTCAGAATATCTTATATACTGACAAATGCATGAAATATTTTACAAGTGGGTTTTTTGGAAGCTTTGATGAAAATGGTTATAAAATCTAGCTGTTTGCTAACCAAATGAGCTTAATGGACTGTCCTTTCTTTTGTCAAACATTTAAACAAAGCTGACATTTTAAAGCAAATCAAAGCACTGTGGTTCTCTGCTAATACCACTTTATTAGTTGTTGACGTCCTCGGCAAGGATTTTTATTTCCAAGATGGAAACTAAATTAAGGAACGCTAGTTGTTTAGCTTACAACACGGTTAAAAAACTAACACTGAGCAATTTTGCAGAACATGCCTTATGAGACAAGTATGTGAATGAAACCTCAAGTTACAGTGTTTACATTTAATTCCCACTATGGGTATTTTAGGAATAATAGTGCCAAATTAATTTATCCAAAAGTGATTTTTATTTGTACCAAGGGTTATTCTGCAGTGGTGTAGGAAAAATTGTAGGCCTTGTGAGTGGAATATTAATGGGTAAAGAACCGCCACAGGATATCATATGTTTTTACTGTGTCATTCACCAACTGCCCTTTGTTGGAAAAATTCAAGAAATAAGGGATGTGATGTTTGTATATTCTGAATTACTGTCAGCCGCAAGCTTTTCAGTAATGTTCACAGGTTTTGGAAGTGAAAATTTTGTTAATTCTTTGAGAACAATTTTGCAACGTGAAGGCAAACAGAAATAATTCACAGAACTTGAATTTCAGGTGGACATTGCATTTTTCAAATTAGTAACTCATTGTTTGCAAAAAACAAAACAAGGAAAGAGTTTAACTTCTACCCTTCATTACAGCATTAAAAATGACATGTATTTAGGAAAGAAAATAATAAAAAGGTAACTTATTATTATTATTAGTAGTACATATGACCGCTAATGACAGTAAAATCTCGCAAGCAAACTAGTGTTTATGGCAATTTTTATGATTGGATATTGTCAGCAATTTAACAGACATTTCAAAGATATTTTCTTTTTAGAACTGGTTGTTATATTTCTAGGAGCACCCTATGAGATTAAGAAAATATGTTATGCGTCTTTGCACCACATAATGTCCGGTTAGATAAACATCTGGTCACATAGACATCAGTGGTATCATAAGGTTATAACAGAATTCAGAAATCCTGAATGGAGAACAAGAAGTAGCAGACTTAGCAAACACAACAACTTCCCCTATGCAACACATGTATCAAATGTCTCTTGCATGCAAAGCGATTGTGCTGCCTGTACTGTACTGTACATTCTGTTGTTATTTTAAAGTGAACTACTTACAAATAAATGTTTACTGTATAACAGTGTATGGTTTGATTTGTGGGTAGAATCACTCAATCCCATGTATCGTGCGTCTCTGGGGCTTTATAGCATTATCTCTCTGTATTTAGTCAAAACATGTATGCTATAATGTTATTTGCACAACATACAAATGGAATAATGTCCTATTTCACAGGATGCATCATTGACGTTAAGTGGTACATACCTGTTTAAGAAACCACAGAAGTAATGGGGTCCCAAGTCCAATTCATTTTTGTTGATTTTGAAAAGCATTGTGCTTCGCTCTCATAGAGGTTTTCAAATGTTATCTACTCTTCCAGTCATCTGATAGCCTGTGCTACCTACTGGGGTCCTTTTAGGAAGATCCAAATGTGAGAGTGGCAGTGATCGGAGAGGTAGGTTAGAATAGTTGGAATTTGGAAAGGACATAGCTCTTTTTGTGTGTCTGGTCAGCAATATCAGAACTATAAAAGATGCTGATGGGACCATCTTTAGTCCTTTCCTGAACTCCCTCCTGTGTTTCCCTTGGATTAGTGTTGGTGGGATCAAATGGATAAATGGACGTTTGATATTGTAAATCGTAAGACTAACCTTATACTTTTGTACTCAGACTAGTTATTGCAGAAAACTGAATTGTGTGAGTTTCATAGTATTCAAACCATCATACCATTATATATAGCAGGAGGACAGATTTTTGGTTTCAGTTATCAAAGCATTTTTTAAATTGCAATTTTTTTTTTTACAACAAGTAGCTCAGAGTGCTTTATAAAAAGTAGAATAATATATGTAGAAGAATTGCAGAAAAAGGATCAATAAATAAAAATAGAAAATACAAATAAAAATTGAAAATTGGTCTTTATCTGTTACCTAAAAATAGTTTTTATGTCTCTTCAAGTTGTAATGATACATGTCAGAGATTTCTTTGATGTTTTGATGGCCAGGATGGAGAACAAAACAAAAATTTAAACCAGTGGATTTCTGGAGAAAATAAAGCTATAGGAGTTTCAAGGCCGAAGACTGCCTAGACACCCTGCAATGAGCATTCTGCAATAAATAAATCTGCTAAGTGTCTCATATGATGTAGCAAATATAGTAGAACCTCATCTTATACAAGGCATACTGTACATTACTATGCATTACATATCTCTCTATTGTAAAAGAAAATCTTGAGACGAGACTATTGCCAAGAGATTTTTTTCAAGTTGGTAGAGGGGGTCACGGCCATGGTCCTCTCACATCTCATTCATGTGAATGCTTTTGTCAGACACAGTTCTTGCGGTCTCAGCTCTTATAAAGTTTTACATTTTCCTCACTTTAAATTCCCAATAAAAGAAGACTTCTTATGTCCAAATCCTATTGAAGAATTTGATCCTGAAGGGTTATCAACAGGAGAAATGAGTACCCAGGCAATCCTAGCACAGAGAAGTCAAATGAATTAACGTGAAACTGTCGATTGGTTACAAGGCAAAGTGGTTAAATACATATCAATAGACTATGCTGAAAAAGTTAGTGGTGATGATGCAGAAGATCAAAACATCAACTGTATTGTAATGTTATTGCATAATTTATGTATCAGTGATGGGCTATGCAATTGGACAAGACTAGCTGTATTGAAAATTTGTTGAACATTTGTAACATGTAAAATTTTAACAAGAAAGGTAATGTAGTAAATATTCTGCGGATAACATTAGACACCAAAGGAGATCTTGATATGTCATTCGTATTAAAACTTTTACAGTTTCCCGTTAGAAGGGCTTTTGCTATGACAATTAACAAATCATAGAAAGAAAAATATCGAAAAAGTCTGTGTATTTATTAGAGAGAAAGAAACGATATTCACTCATGGGAAGTTACACATTGCGTTGTCACGATGTAAGTCCAAACAAGGAATAAAAAATTCAATGCGATATTGAAGAATAGTAAATTCAAAATATTGTTTTTACTGAAGTTTTAGAGTAAAAGTTTAAGTTTAAAAAGTATTTGCATGCTAATTTCAAAGGCAAAAAAAACGAAAATGTATAACACAACGAATACCTCTAACGCAACATGAAACATAATTTTCTTTCAATTAGTTATGTTTTATTATTTTTTACTATGGTTAATTACTTGTTGTAATGTAAAATAGTTAGGGCTATTATGCATATGTAACAATTCCCATGAAAATAACAATCTGTTTAAATTGTACATCTGCTTCCCCATACGCGACTGTAATCTGAAACAAACTACCGAGACATGTAGTTAAAGCAAAAACCTTGATGGCTTTTTAAGAAGTGTCTGGATGAGATATAGCCATTAGCTAAGCAAACTAGTGTGATGGACTGAATGGTTTCCTCTCATCTTCTGTAGTCTTAAATTTTTTATTTTCTTTGGATTTTGTTTTTTATAACAATGCTTCGGTATTGTAGAAAAATGTTTTTCTTTCACTTTCTCATAAACATGTACATCTCCCAATCCATGTTAACAACATCTTTGCAGGTGCTCACAATATGAAGAGGACGGGTGTGCAGACAGGTAGTATGAAGGGGATGGCTAGGAATAAAGGACTCTCTTGCCTAAAGAAGGAGCCTGTGTTGCCTCAAAAGCTTGCATATTGTAATCTTTTTAGTTAACCAATAAAAGGTGTTATTTTGCTTGACTTCTCATTACATCCTTAATGGCTAACACCGTATAACACCCTAGAACTATGGATTATCGCATTAAAAATTTTTCTGTGTGGTTGTTTCAGTGTCTGATATATGCACCCTACCTATGTGTAACTGTATTATTTTTATGACTCACAGTTGCTTGTACTGTCTTATGGCTTTTTTACATTCGGTTTCCTCTAAATTTGCTGCACTAGTTTCCAGTCCGTTTCATTACTCTCAGACAGATGGCATTTTCTTCTCATAAAAACTATTTTCAGCACCCACTGCTGCACAGCTTGTTCAAAAGTGTTGATTTCTGACACCTTCGCCCATGTTTCCATGTGAATTACATGACTAAAAGCAATTCTTAGTTTTCTTCGTAATAATTACATAGTAAATGGATCCGCAGCCAAATATAATTTCTCTGTCAGTTTAAGGGCAAGGCTTTTATGTGCCATCTAGTAGTATTGCTCAGGCCACAAGCATGTCTCATTTTGTCTTGTAAGTAAAATTGACCGGACATATTACCAGTGCTATTGCAGCTTGCTGTAAAGGACTGAACATACTGTATTTTGTGATCTTCTTCATCTTCTTCTCCCTTTTGAAATTATGCAGAAAAAGCTTTAATGCTTACTGATATTTTTAAATTCTGTAGCTGTTAATCTCAACACCTCTGCCCAGTGAGTATACACTGTATATGTAACCTAAATATCATTGAGACAGAAGTACAAAATTGTGTCAGGGCCAAAATACAATATGATTTTTTTGTTTTTTAATTTTCAAGCATGGGTCATGTATTTGAATATCACTTGAAGCATTAATGTGTATTAAAAAGACAAATATTCTATTACTCAACAGAAATCATCACAAGTATTACAGCAACTATTTTAAGAAAATGATAGAAAGATACATCATAGGACTTTTTCAAATGTCCTTATTTTTAGAATAAGTGAAACAGGCTTTTGTAGGGTCCACTGTGATCGAATTCTAAACAAAAACATCTTTACTGGAGTTTTGACAGCTTCCCCACTAATGAAAGACACACCACAAAATTGATTCAAACCATTAAATGAGACACAAAGATCCTAATTTTATTGTGTATTGGCAGCATTGTTTGTAACTAACACTTCAGATCTGATGACTACACAGAATTTATATGTCACTGTATGACTGATGCTGATGATCTGAGTCCTTTTACAGCTTTTGTGTCCTGCTGACATGGAAATTAGCTTTTAAAAGGGCTTATTCTCTTCTCGGTGTTAATGTGCGAGTGTCTGTGCTGGTGGAAATCCATACATGAGGTGCTCTTTTTAGTGGAACACAACTATGCAATGGCACCTGTTCCTTATTAGTATATTCAACTTAGCTTAACTGGGATGTGATTAACTTCAACTTTTTCTGAGTGGTAATATGAACTGTAATTTTAAAACCACATAATAACTTTGGATGTTCACTGGTTTTAGGGCAGGAATATATTAATTATTTTGAGCTAACAGAAATTATGTTTGTATGCAGCCTGAGTTTCGTTAACCATAATAATACAATATTTCCCATTTCACAAGTTTACATTTAAGGCATTTTTGGACAAGAGTACCCTGAAGTGTATGTGTCTTTTTGTTCTTCCTCATTGGTATGTGGCATCTAGCTCTTTTAACCTCTTTACCACTGAGTACTGTACATTTGACAATGAATTACATACACAGCAAACATGAAGAACATGAATGGTTGCTGGGAACATGTAGATGTTATATGATCCATTTATAAGATAAAATGTATCTTAGTATTTTTAAAAAAAAAAAAAAAAAAAAAAAAAAAAAAAGACATCAGTCCAAACTGAGTGAGCTAACATTGAATATAAAAACTGGTCAGTTCATACTTGTTCAGGGTTCCTATAATTAGCATACTGGCATTAAAAAAAAACAACTTACCTTGATAATTGTGAAGGAATTCCTTCACACATAATGTATAACTTTTATCCAGTTTTGATGTTTTTGTTGTGGAGTTCTTTTTTAATAATACATCTTATATCACTAAAATCTTTTTTTGGGCATGAAAGGAGAAAGGTGTAGTAAACATTTTCCATTACTGGCTAACTGGAAGTAGGTTTAATATTTGATGCATCACTACCAAAATTTATGAAATGGGCTTTTTAAGCACAAGGCTACAATATCTGCCCTCTAGTTACAGAGTGTGGCAGTTACAGTAAGGTCATTTACCTTTAAATTGAAGGCCTCACTTACATTGCCTCAACTGCAAGTATTTTTTTTTTCACACTACAAAGCTTGATACTCAAGGTAAGCAGGAATATGTCAAAAAGTAATTAAAGTATCTGTGATATTACAGGGTGGCTGAGACATAAATATATATATCAAAATTATAGGACCTAATTTCTAAATTTTGCTTGTTTTTGCAACTGAATATTTGTATAAAATAGTATAACATACAGTAAGTCAATATCACTTTAGGCATGTGCCATTTGAACATGTTATCAACATCCAGCTGATACCTAAACAATGACAAAAATATTAAAATATTACTTTTGCTAACAGGCAAGTAATGAATTAGCATTTTGTAAATTACAGACATTGCCTAATGGCTACTAAGTTATATGCAATTCAGGGGTATGTAAGTTTAGGAAGGATTTGTACATATTTCCTTAACAGATAATGTACAATGTAGTCTGACCAAGTCTAAATATGCAGACTGCTAAAAGAGGACTTTTGAGAAATTGCAGACACAGACATTTGACCGTGAGGTTAAAATATTTTCTTTGTTTACGTTTTCTCATAATGCTGGTTTAGCATACAGAGAAGCACTTTAAAGTCTAAGACTTTCATTGAAAATATTACTTGCAGATAAGGAGATTCTCTTTATCCTCTCTATAACTGTTGCTCAAATGCACTTTGGAGAACCGGTTTTCCCATCAAAATGCTATCTTTCACAGTTGTGATTGTTGTGCCAAAGGAGCACATGTTCAGTTGTTCTACATTTACATGTTATTTTAATTGAGTGAAACACTCCAGTCTTTATAATAAAGAGTATTATTTAATGCAAAAACAATGCTAGGACCCACTTATTATAACACCTTATTTTTTGTTACTTGCTTGAACTCTGTTTCTATAGCCTATAGTGAGAGGAGGTACTCTTGATAATTTATTGCTGTGCAATGAAGCCTTTTTTTCCTACCTTTAAACTGCACTCTACAAGAATGAAGCAAGAGGTCTTTTTGCATAGTTTTTGTTCCGATTGTCTTGATTTTAAACTTCAGAATTTGAATTTTCATTAGCCGTGTATGTTGCTTGATATTATTGTATGAAAAATATTTTGGCTGTTCATTCTTTAAGAAAATAATAGATGTATTAACATTTATTATAGTATTATAAAGTATGTGAAATCTCTCTTCGTTAATATTATTTTCTGGGATTGTTAAGAAGTTGTTCTTATTACCATGTTCATTAATGGAGTTTGAAAACTGGCATCTTTTGTCTTTTTTTATTTTCAAATGACTGAGCCGTTTTGTCTACATTAGATATATTTTCAATATAAATTTAACTACCTTTCTTGCATATGGTTATCATGAAAATAAAAACAAGAAGCTCAACTAAAATAAAACTGTTTTTACTTTCAGTAGACTTAATGTGTAAATATTTGTATGAACACTAAAAGAGTCAACATCATAAGACATAAACTGAAAATGTTTCACAATGTGTTCCTGAATGAAGGGAGGCTCAAAATCAAAAGTACCAGTCAGTATCTGGTGTGGCCACCAGCTGCTTGAAGTACTGCAGTGCATCTCCTCCTCATGGACTGGACCAGATTTGTCAGTTCTTGCTGTGAGATGTTACCCCACTCTTCCACCAAGGCACCTGCAAGTTCCTGGACATTTCTGGGGGGAATGGCCCTAGCCCTCACCCTGCGATCCAACAGGTCCCAGACGTGCTCAATGGGATTGAGATCTGGGCTCTTCGCTGGCCATGACAGAACACTGACATTGCTGTCATGCAGAAACTCACACACTTTTTGCCACTCCTGTCTAGTCCAGCGAAGGTGGGTTTGTGCCCATAGGCGGCGTTGTTGCTGGTGATGTCTGGTAAGGACCTGCCTTACAACAGGCCTACAAGCCCTCAGTCCAGCCTCTCTCAGCCTAATGCGGACAGTCTGAGCACTGATGGAGGGATTGTGTGTTCCTGGTGTGTCTCGGGCAGTTGTTGTGGCCATCCTGTACCTGTCACGCAGGTGTGATATTCGGATGTACCGATCCTGTGCAGGTGTTGTTACACGTGGTCTTCCACTGCGAGGATGATCAGCTGTCCTTCCTGTCTCCCTGCAGCATGCCTAATGCACGTTCACGCAGATGAGCAGGGACCCTGGGCATCTTTCTTTGGGTGTTTTTCACAGTCGGTAGACAAGTCTCTATAGTGTCCTGCGTTTTTAGAACTGTGACCTTAAATGCTTACTTTCTGTAAGCTGTTAAGGTCTTAACGACCATTCCACAGGTGCATGTTAATTAATTGATTATGGTTAATTGAACATGCATGGAAAACATTGTTTAAACAATTTACAATGAAGAT
>JANRMT010062808.1:5105476-5115556 GCA_026402145.1 Polypterus bichir lapradei
GTGTGTATATATATATATATATATATATATATATATATATAAAAGCAGACATACTACAAAAGTAAATGTACTTTATCAAAAATGTACTATTATTCCTCCGTCCATTTCCTAACAGATCTATCCACTTTAGGTTCATGTGACGCTGATGTCTTTTCTGCCAGCATAGGTTGCAAGCCACATGCACTCACCAACTCCCACACACACTCAGTTTCACCTGGCAAGTATTTTTAACACATCTCTGAGAGTTTCATCTGTCCCCATCTGCTTCAAGAACACAGCCATCATCTCTGTCTCATTGAAAAATTAAAATAGACTGCCCTAATTATTACCACTCAGTAGCACTTACTCCCATCGCCGTGAAGTGCTTTGAGAGGCTGGTGCTAGAATGCATCAAGGACATCATCCCTGACAGTCTGGACCCCCTCCAGTTTGCAAACTGTTGCAACAGGTCCACTGAGGATTCCATCTCCATAACACTTCACACCACCCTGTCTCATCTAGGGGAACAAGAACTGTTATGCATGGCTGCTGTTTGTGGACTACAGCTCTACATTTAACACTGTCATTCCATCCCAGCTCATTGCTAAACTCCTGGATCTGGGGCTTAGCACTTCATTGTGCAACTGGGTACTGGACATCCTCACCGGCAGACCTCAGCAAGTATGTATTGGTGGAAAAACCTCCTCCATCATCACCATCAACAGTGGCACCCCACAGGGCAGCGTGCTGAGCCCCCTGCTTTACTCTCTCTACACCCATGACTGTGTAGCTAAGTACAGCTCTAACACTATCTTCAAGTTTGCTGACGATACTACTGTAATAGGTCTGATCAGTGAGGATGATGAGACGGCCCACAGGGAGGAGGTCAGACTCCTGGCAGAATGGTGTCAGGACAACAGCCTCACCCTCAACCTTAGCAAAACTAAGGAGATGATTGTGGATTTCCACAAACAGGCAACAGAGCACAGCCCTATCTACATCGGAGGTGAGGCTGTGGAGCAGGTCAGCAGCTTTAGGTTTCTCAGAGTCGCCCTCACTGATGACCTTAAATGATCAAGTCACACTGCGGCAGTAGTCAAGAAAGCCTAACAATGCCTCTACTTCCTCAGGAGACTGAGTAAAGCCCGGATGTCCCCCACAACCCTGTGCAGACTCTACAGGTGTACTGTGGAATCCATCTTGACAGGATTCATCACATCCTGGTACAGCAACTACTCAGTTCAGGACTGCATAGCTCTGCAGCGTGTGGTGAATACAGCACAGCAGATCATGAGCACACAGCTCCCTGCGCTCCGTGACATCCATACTACACGCTCTCTCAGGAAAGTGAACCGTATCAGGTGGGGTCTCAGCCACCCTGCAGTGTCACTTTTCACCCTCCTCCCATCTGGGAAGCAACTAAAGTCCATTTGGACGTGCACCTTCAGGTTCAGGAACAGTTTCTACCCAACTGCAATCAGACTCATGAACAATCAGTGACCTTGCGTCACTTCCACTGCTATCTGCACATATACTTCTGCCACTGTCTGTATTTATTCCTAGGATTCTGGTTTTATCTGTTTACTTATTTATATTCATTTATTTATTGTGTGTGTGTTTTTTTTTTTGTCTATGTTCACCGTCTGCGGGGACAATTGCAAGCAAGGAAGCATTTCTTTGTACATGATACTTATACACATGACAATAAAGAATTGAACTGAATAATCTTAACATGCCTGGCTGTGAGAGGAAAATCAGAATACCATGCTAATGAGAACGTGTACAGTAGATCCCATCTAGATAGTGCCTGAGCAGAGAATTTGAGCCTCGGACTCTTTGCACCACTAAGTACTGTGGCACTATGTTGCTCAAATGCACGAACATGATTTAGAACATGTCTTTTGAATTGCTGAACTTGCAGTCAATGCAAATTTTAATGTGTACATTTGTTTTCAGATTTTCTGATCAAACGTTTCTTTCATAGTTATGTGATCAGTTTCTGTACGGATTACTTTTTCCACTAATAGTTCTTTAGAATATCAATCAAGCTTCATAGCTTCTGGTCCTAGTTGCCTCCAGTTTTCTTGCTTTTATACAGAATATATTTTGGTAATGTTTTTTAAATTAGAGATTGTAATGTAATAACTAATAGTGATATGACTTGCTCCCTTAATTCAATTTAATGGTTCCTTCAAGTGCTATTTATACTTTTTTTAATATGACATACAGTACTTTCATTCACCTTAAAACCACCTTTGTTCCAAAGAGCATCCCGTTTTATTAAATATGTAATGATTTCTCTGTAACTGCAGAAATCAAATAATGACCATTGAATGGTCTTTATGGAAATCAGTGAAGACGAATGTCAGTGACTGACACGGCCAGATAAATGTTTATTCTGGGAAGCAGCTTGTAGACAGGCTGCTTGCATGGTTGTGTTTTTCTTTTTAATGCATAGAGAGGCTTCTGCTATTAACTGACTAATCAATATCCTAGAAGTGGCCTTGTAGTATCTGCCTCTTTCAGCATTTGCAAGGGAATTCAGTTTCAAACTGTGTGACCTCTGGATGCAGAAAACACTAAAGGGAAATCTTTGATTAACTGTTATTCTTCTGAATCACGCACACTGTCATGAATATCTGCAACAGTGCATGAAGTGCTTAATATTCCACAGAAGACATATTTCTTTTTCTTTTACAATTCCCCATAACTAGTTTATGCATTCATTTTTTCTGATTATTTTTCCTTTTAAAGGCCTTTTTCCCCTTTACCACCATCACATCCACTTAATAAATTCATCCATCAATCCATTACTGAACCCACTTAATCCAGTACAGTCTAATAGAACCAGAGCCTAGTTATTATGGAACATAAGGCAGCTGCTAAACCTGGTTGGGATGCCACTTGCAATGACAAAGAAACAGGAAAGCAGAAACAATAAGTCAATATTATTCTTCCTGAAAGAGATACCAACTTAGAAAGAATTTCATATTCACTTTTGCCCTTGGCTATTAATAGCAGAATCTCAGGGACCATTATAAGTTCTGATGATGGAAACCTCTAAGTTAACTAAATCATAAAATAAAAAAAAAATAGTATTGTGTAGTTTACAATTTCAGAGGATTTCCTGCTAGAGGTGAGGTATAAACTGAAGAAATAGCAGATGGGTGAATTAGTGAAGCTGCCATCTATGAGGACAGGAGAATAGTGCAGTGTATGGATAATCTATATGTTTTTAACTCTCATAAATATGATAAGGAGACAACAGAATCAAAGACCTTATTAGCAGTATAAAGTAAGTTAAGGAAGAGCAGAAGAGGATTTGAACTTTGGTATGGATATGTACTAAGCAGCACTAAAACAGAGCTGAAGATAAAAGAAGTGGATGGGATAAGGTTTAAGTTAAAGGTAGATTCTAGACGTGGTAAAGTCCAGAGTAAATAAAGGAAATCACATAACTAGTCCCATGTCTTTAAAAATATCCCCACCTTACTAGCAGGGTGATTCTTTATTTACAGTTCTGGGAGATATTTTTAAAGGATTTGTTTTCCATCAAACTCCAAATTTAAATCTTAGAGAAGGTTTAGCAAACTGAAGATATTGGAAGCTGTTAGGTATATCAAAGGTTAATGCAATATAAGGTATAATAGAGCTAGTAGTGGAAAAAAGAGAGAAAATCCCAGCATAGTATTAGGTCTAAAAGGAAATAAACAAACAGCATCTGAGAAATAGAGAAGCAGAGGTGTTTCAACTGAAATTTTCATTTCAGTCATTTCAAATCTTTGGTGTGAAGTAGAAACCAGAACCATAGTTATACAATGAATAAAAGCAGAGCTACCTTAGTACATTAGACCCGCGGTTCAGAGTTCGCGGCCTCAGTCATTCGTGGATTTTTCCTTAGAACCTAACTAATAATTGTTAGCGGAAACCGCAAATATCCTCCCCCGTTTTTTATGGCTTTTTTCGTGGCAATACTGTACTGTAGAGAGAACAGGAAGCAGCTGTAGAGAAAAACACGACTTGGGATGGTGAAAGTAGCCAATAGAATTTGAAACTGCAACTCCCAGCAGTCCCTGCAGTGGCTCTGATTGGTCTTCTGCTGAGGGTTCTGGGGCTGTTGAGGTCAAAGGATGTCA
Source organism: Polypterus bichir lapradei (assembly GCA_026402145.1). Taxonomy (NCBI): domain Eukaryota; kingdom Metazoa; phylum Chordata; class Cladistia; order Polypteriformes; family Polypteridae; genus Polypterus; species Polypterus bichir. Next base: position 5,109,592 of record JANRMT010062808.1, read on the forward strand.
GCGTGGGTTTTAAAAAGAGGGCCGGTGACCAAAAGTAAATAGAAGAAAAAAAATTTTTGTAATTTGTGTTTCAAGTTCCTGTCTGTCTGCCTTCTGTTGGGTTACCTGTACTTATTCATTTTGTCGTGGATCATTTCTTGCATCTGGCTTGTCTGCCTGTGTACATGAAGAATGTAAGTGGATTCATGGCCATCCTGCAAAGAAAGGAGCGTTACTGAACCCATCCACAAGTCTTCACCATTTCAGGAACTACTGGTAGGACTATCTGTACATTCCCATTCAACGTGCGGATCTCTGGACTATATATTTTCATCATTACATTCCATCCGTTGCTGTATTTCATGAACTTTTTCATGATTTACTGTGCGTGTTTTGTTTGTGCTTTGTTGTATTTAATGTTTAATCGCCGTAAGGGGAACAGGGGTGGTATCGTTGTTTTCTTATTTCATTTGTTTTCATTACATTCTTTATTTGCTGTTTGAGTACCAGTTTGCTTTGTTTTTGTCTCTGTTTGTGAGTGTGCGCGTCCGGTCAAGGCCAGAATCTCCACCATAAAAATAAATAAATCACCGTCTTCTTGATTGCGGCTTCTCGCGCAACGCTATGCTTACTTAAAAGCCTGATCCGTACCTGTCCTTTTTGGCTGATTGCTTTGTTTCTATCTCCTCCACCAGACATGCTCTGCTTTTATGACAGTTGTCTATTTTTTAATCGTTAACTAACTGCATGCTGAGCACCTTTTACTTCTGAAAGAGACATGTTTGTTTGAAGTGTCTGAATAAAGTTCCTGTCTCTACAATCTCCTGCATTTGTGTGCAATTCTGTGACCCAAGCTGCACTAAGATTAGCCTGCAAGCATCAGCGCTTACCTCTGTGTGCTTTCGTGCAGCCAGTTTAAGTGCAGTTGGCTCAGTGATTTACATCCATGGCGTCAGTTGCACTTTGTACATATTGTTGCAGTAGTTTTTTAAATAGTTTTTACAGTTCATTAGCAGTGTGTAAAATGATCAGTGTTGCAGTAATTGTGATGCTCTTTGCATGAAAAAAATGTGTTCCATTTAAATTTCACTTTTTCTTTGTTAATTGTGACTTTACTTAAAGTGCAGCAAAAAAGTATTTGGCGCCCAGGGATGCATTAACACTAGAATTACCAGAGCTTATGAAAAAAACTCGTAGATCCGTCAACACCTTAAATCGCTTCTCACCTCTCCGTCTCTGTCTTTTGTCCTGTAAATGTGTGGATAAGCAGCAAACAGCAAGCAGTCTGCTATCACATCCCCCACCCCGCACAGTTTTCTCAGCTCAAGTCTGTTTACCTGTGTTTCAGTTGCTTAGAGTTGTATAGAGTGAGAAGTCAAGCAAAATTACACCTTTTATAAATACTACATCATTATTTGGAACACATGCATTTCATGTGTATTCCATGTCTACAGAGATCTATGTAAACATATCGTTAAAACAGAAACAATTTTCATGTTTTAATAATAATTGACAAAATGTAGACATGAAGTGTATAATGTGTGAAGCCTGAAGTCCAAATATCAAAGAAACACTTTCACAAAAGGTACAAATATAACAGAACAAATGCGCTTACATTCAAAAATATAACTGCAGAATAACAACCCACGTTAGGGTGCGAAATTGACATGCATTTGCTACGAGAGCTTCAGTGGCGCAACGGTATCAGTTGTTGACAGGTAATCTAAACGTCACGGGTTCGATTCCCGAGGAGTCCTTTGAAAAGTGAGCTGCACGTATTCTTACTATTTTAGAATAAAAACATACATTTGATTCCAGTCTGTAACAGCTGGTGTAATTTATGATACTTGTAAAGGATAGCTTTGTTTTTGTTTTTTGTTTTTTTTTATTCAGTTTTATTTTCTCAGCCGAGTACACGATCCCAAACCAAACACACACACACCCGCCCCCCCAAAACATTTGACACTGCTGTTTTCACATAGACGCGCTATAACAGAGGTAAACCGTCCGTTGTATGTAAGAGCCAGATCGATCTGGCTTTTATGTAAGTAACATATAAATGTTAATGTTTTGGGCACATGCACTGTCCTTACATACACCGTCCTTTGTATTTAAGAGCCAGTCGTGATTTGAGTTGACCTCTGTTATAGCGCGTCTATGTGATAACAGCAGTGTCAAATGTGGGGGGTGGGGCGGGGGTTCGGGTTTTCGTGAACGCGGCTGAGAGAATAAAACTGAATAAAAAAAAAACAAAAAACAAAGCTATCCTTTACAAGTATCATAAATTACACCGGCTGTTACAGTCTGGAATCAAATGTATGTTTTTATTCTAAAATAGTAAGAATACGTGCAGCTCACTTTTCAAAATGGACTCGTCCGGGATCAAACCCGTGACGTTTAGATTACCAGTCAACAGCTGATACCGTTGCGCCACCGAAGCGCTCGTAGCAAATGTGTGTCAATGTCGCACCCTAACGCGGGTTGTTTTTCTGAAGTTATATTCTTGAATAGAAGCACACTTGTTCTGTTATATTTGTACCATTTGTGAAAATGTTTCTTTGATATGTGGACTTCAGGCTTCACACATTATAACTTCATATCTGCATTTTGGCAATTATTACAGATAATTACATGAAAATTGTTTCTGTTTTAACGATGTGTTTACATAAACATGAAATGAATGTGTTTCAAATAACGATATAGTATTTATAAAAGTTGTCATTTTGCTTGAATTCTCACTCTATACAACTCTAAGCAACTGACACACAGGTAAACAGACTTGAACTGAGAAAACTGTGCGGTGGTGGGGGGATGTGATAGTAGTATGCTTGCTGCTTATCGACACAGTTACAGGACAAAAGACACTCATGGAGAGGTGCGAAGCGATTTAAGGTGGGACAGATCTACGAGTTTTTTCGTAGGCTCTGGTAATTCTAGTGTTAAAAGTATTAGCTTTTTAATGTAGCCAGTTCAGTCACAGTGGAGTTTAGAAAGCACAAATCCAGCAGCTTTAGCTATGCCTCTGCAATTGTCATAAATATTTTGTATTGCAGTACATCCTCTGCTGTAAACACTTTTTCTTAATGGACCCCATCAACCCAATTCTAACCATTTCACATCCTCTGATTTTATTGCTTTAACGTTCTAGAAGCTCCTCATCCTTGGGGAAATTCTGCAGATGTGTGTACAATATGTCTATATAAACTGTAAATGCATGCTGTTTTATTGCAGAAAGGCACCTCATAATGCCCACATTTCCTTTACTACCCCTGAATCTCTGCATTTTTTTCTTGTTTTTTAAACACTTGGCACTTGATTCTACTGACCGCATGATATAGTTTTAGCAGATTGTGCTGCACACTGCTTTTACTGTTTTTTTTTTCTCCTAAAGATATACCAAGCAGTAAATTAATATTGGGCAAATGTGTTAACTAAGCCTTATCTTAACTTAATGAGTTAGCATTTGCCAGGCTGGAATGAAAGGAAGTCAATTGAAAGGCTTAAAGATGCATGATTATACTTGGCTTATTTCAAACTTGATGTAACATGCTGGATCACTTTCTTTTTTATGTATGTAATGTTTCCTCGCTCACATCGCTCTCTAAATTTTAGGTTGCTTACTTATCCTCCAGTCTCCCTGCATGTTTTAATCTATCTCCATCTGTTTTTCAAAGTCACTTAATCCTTTTCCGTTATACAGAGCTGGAGCCTCCCACAGCACTGGGCACAAGGCAGGAACCAAACCTTAAAATGGTGCCAGACCATCAGATGTCCATCTTTTAGATTTTGGAGAAACCCCATTGTAGACACAAGTGAAAGTGCAAGCTGCAGAGAAACATTAACCAGACTGATTTTTTAGATTATTTTGAGGCCATTTAAAATAACCAATTTTAATTCTTGTTTTTTTATTGTTTTGCTTTCTATTTATTTATACATTTTTAACATTTGCAGAAGTCATAAGGCAGTACTTACTCATTCCTGTCTTCATGTAGGTAAGGTGTCTCTCAGGGTTTGGTGACAATTCTATTTTTCTCATTGTATATTTTCTTTAGGAGATGTAATATAAAGGTGACATCTGAATATATTTATTAATTAAACCAAAGGAAGCAGTGCATCACTGAGAAATTTTGCAAATAAAATAGAAGGCAATGCCATCATCTTACAGTTAAAGTTTTAAACTTGAGTTCAGCTGAATTCACAGCAGATCTCTAGTATTGTGCTTAAGATTATTTTCAGAGCTAGTTATCTAGGCAGGTAAGTGTCTAACAGAACAAATATAATAAAATTGGTGCAATAAAAAGTAACAAGGATTTCTTGTATTTTTCCAAAATGCTAATTGATATCTTCTAAGATTTCTAGAACAATAGAGATTTGATTCACAAATCTCTCCATGCACTAAATGCATTTGCTAAATCCCACGTGCAACACCATGTAATGATTAACTATACAAGTGTCCTCGTGGTACAATTTAGCAAATATATAAGAATGTGATCATAAACACTGTGGTTACCTCAAGGAGAGGGATGGAAATTGCAAAGTTTTCACATTTTGACAGATCACGATTTTCTATCATCGAGGCCTTATTCAGTGAGCAGTTGCACACTAAACCAGATTATCAAGATGTGGTGTTCAAGCCGTCATAAATTTTTTTTAAAGAGACTGGGAAAATTGAAAGCAGTGAAAGACTGCATTGGTACTTAAAGGTCACCTCACTGGATTTCATTTTGTCCTTTAAAGAAGTGTTTGCTCAACGTATGACTGAGTTATCTGTTATCACATTCTATGCTTACACCATAAAAAGTAGTCTTAAAAGAAAATCTTGTAGAGCTTGTTGCATTTAAAATACTGTTCTAGTAGGAGGTCAACAAGCAGAGGAGAACACCATAAAGTGTTGAGAAATTTAAACGATTTTTTAACTTGCGAAAACAACCCTGTCATTGTTAAACATAATAACAGCCCCAAACACTCTGCAAGTACAGCTAGGAGGTACTTTATAGAGTGTTAGATTGGAGTTTTCTTAAGCAAATAAAAACCACCCAAATAACTAGCTATGAAAAAAATTGTTTTGGGCTACTCCTTTCTTTTGAACAGTACCATAGGAGATACCTTTGACATTGGTTTAACTTTAACTCATTATATTTGTATGCTTTCTAAAACTTGCTTTCTATATCTTAGAAATATTGTAAATATGAGGTGGTTTCTTAGTGGGTTTCTTGGTTTCTGTTGTTAATTTCTGTTAAGCAGGCTTAACAATTTTACTGCTTCATGGTCAGGTTGTTTAAAACATTTACTTACTACTCAACAGTTAATTGAAAACACCTTAGCAAGAATCACAAGAACTAAGAGCATCAATCATTTAACTCTAGCACATTAATCACTGTACTGATTTAGAACATTTTTTTGACATAAAAAATTTTTTAAATAGCTTCACTCTGACCTCACTTACCAGTGACCCCGCTGTATAATTGAAATTCTTTGGTATTGCAGTTTAAATAAAAAGACTTAATATATTACAAAGAAAAACAATTTTGTTATATATTACAATTTATACCCTTATTTATTTGCCTGAAATAAAAGTTGATATTATAATCGCTATAGGTAAACATGTTGCACTTTATGAGAGAAACTCTTAATAAATTTAATTTTCTGTTAAATGGTAGTAATGGATTTTGGTTGCCTCAGCATTGTCCACTTTAAAAATGGGAATATTCAGTTACGTACCTAATACACTTTGGTGTATAGTCTGCCTTTAGCAGTTGACATGTCCTTATGAAATAGGAACTTATGCTTCGTATAGAATTCTTGAAGCTATGTACAGGTACAGTAATCCCTCGCTATATCGCGCTTCGACTTTCGCGGCTTCACTCTATTGCGGATTTTATATGAAAGCATAACTAAATATATAACGCGGATTTTTCGCTGTTTCGCGGGTTCTGCGGACAATGTGTCTTTTTACTTCCTGTATATGCTTCCTCAGTTGGTTTGC
>JANRMT010062808.1:5115956-5139127 GCA_026402145.1 Polypterus bichir lapradei
ACAATGTGTCTTTTTACTTCCTGTATATGCTTCCTCAGTTGGTTTGCCCAGTTGATTTCATACAAGGGACGCTATTGGCGGATGGCTGAGAAGCTAACCAATCAGAGCACGCAGTTAAGTTCTCCTGACTGAGAAGCTAACCAATCAGAGCACGCAGTTGAGCTCCTGCGTGCTGAATGCAGTGTTAACCAGGAAGTCTCATCTCGCTCATTCAGCATCAACGTGTTTCGCTGTGTAAAGAGTTGTGCTCTTTAGTGTTTATCTTTGTGCATAGTCAAGCCCTTCATTATGGCTCCAAAACAATCTGCTACTGCTTCAGGGGCCGTGCCCAAGCGCAAGAAGAAGATGTTAACGATTGCCGAAAAGGTAAACGATTTGGATTTGTTGAAGGCTACGATTCTTTTTATTTAAAAAGTAGGAAAGGAATATAAGATCTACGGCTGCAGTGTCCTTTTAACCAGGGTGCAAAATGAGTTGTAAGTGGATGTAATAAGGCAATAGTCTGGATGGAATCTGCTTTAGGGATTTGGATTGAAGACTGCCAGAAGAAGAACAACGGCAGTGCTACACAATCGCCTGAAGTGGCTCCTTTACAAGGGCTGTAACGCTCTCCTTTGTTGTGCAGTAAAATTAAACTCATTGTTATTGGACAAGTCATCGTGTCATTGTTGGTGAGTAACCATAATTAATTTTCTTCTTACAGTGCTTAGTACATGTACGTACGTTTAGTGTCACTGTACACACATTTACTGTATACTATTTTCTTGCATTGTACGTATTTATTGCTGGTGGCCTGTCTATCGTAATGGCTGTAACATATGTGACACTCAATATCTTTAAAATAATATTTAGGTTTTACTGTACATAATTTCAATGAATCTTACCTAATATCTAAGAGAATACAAAGGGATTATGCTGTATAACTCTGCGGGGAATATTTATAAACAGTGCGGGAGAGTTTATAAGGGCTTAAAATATATAAAAATAACCATACAAACATATAGTTTCTACTTCGCGGATTTTCACCTATCGCGGGGGGGTCTGGAACGCAACCCCCGCGATCGAGGAGGGATTACTGTACATTGCTATGAAGCAAGTATACATTTATAATCCTGTCTTCCCAATAAATTATTAAACTTTTATAGACAAGCAAAATGTGTTGAACTCTGTTCAGTTCTCAAGTGCTGTGAACAGTTCCTTCTTAATTAGTCATGGGGGGATAAAAATCCTGTGATGCTTCACACCCACACAGCCACACTTTTTTTTTTTTTTTTATAAAGACATTAGCCTTGTTCTCTTTTGTTAGTAGAGCTTTGTTGCAGGTCAGTCAGAGAAGCAACTTTGGCCAACAAAGATGGAAGCAAATGACGCATCTGTTACAATTAATATATGATTTGCTTTTTTATCCGACGGTTCTGTTTTTCCTGAATTTTCTTATTACATCATTTTGGGAGTTATAAATTAATTATAAATCAGTTTTCAAGCAGTAGTTATCAGCTAGAGTTGGAGAGACAGGTTGAGATCTTAATTTTGATCTGACAGTGTCTGTGAATTTCATTCTTATTATTACATTTTTTTTCACCGTAGCATTGTAGAGACCAAAATGAACTCAAATGCTTGACTGAAAGTTGAATGGAGCATTTGACATAGGTTAGCACTACTGCAGTGATTCCTATGTGGCATATATTGGAATAAATTCTTTTATTTGTGTTTCTATCAACTTCACTGTTGGTTCATGCAGCTCATCAACTGCTGCATGAATTTTCATAACTGTGCAAGGTGCAAAAATGCACCAATAAAAAAATCCTGGTGCTTGTCTTCAGTTGATCAGTAGTACTGGGGGGCTGTGCGGTGCTTGCCTGTACTGACCAAAAGGCTTTTTACATCAATATGTGCCATCGCAAGACATTTTGCTGTATCTCTTGGCACAGTCTCAAGAGAATAGAGGAGATACCAGGAAGACGGACCGTTACACGGCAGAGCTGGACTGGGGCATAGAAAGGCATCAACCTGGCAGCAGGTGTGGTATCTGTTCCTTTGTGCGAGGTGGAACCGGAGAAACACTGCCAGAGTGCTACAAAGTAACCTTTAGCTGGCTACTGGTGTGCATGTTTCTGATAAAACCTGTCAGAAACAGACTCCGTGATGGTGGCATGAAGACATGACGTCCTCTAGTGGGACTTGTGATCACAGCCCATCACCACAATTGGCAGCTCTGACACTGTTGCCCTGTTCTCTTCAGAGATGAGAGCAGGTTCACATTGAACACATGTGACATGTGTGAAAGAGTCTGAAGACACTGTGGTGAATGTTATGCAGCCTGCAACATCATCCAGCATGACCGGTTTGACGGTTGGTCAGTGATGGTCTATGGAGGAATATTCTTGGAGGGTTGCCTCAACCTCCATGAGCTAAGCATCGGTACCCTCACTGCTGTTGGGTACCAGGATGAAATCTTTAGAGCCATTGTTAGAGCTTAAGCTGGTGCAGTAGGCCATAGGTCATTTCTAGTGCAGGATAATGCCCGATTTAATGTGGCCAGAGTATGTAGGCAGTTTCTGGATAACGAAGGCATCGATACCATTGACTGGTAGTGACGGTGCGGGTCGGTTCCACTATCCCAGTTGCTCTAGGGTAAGGTGACCATCCGTCCCCGTTTTCCGGGGACAGTCCCCTTTTTCGGACAACTGTCTCCACTCAGAAACATGTCCCCGTTTTGTCCCCGGTTTAAGATTTCATTCCCGGTTTCAGTTGGTTCACTTTTTTGAATGTATCTCATCACCACTCTAATTTGAACTCGGCGCGCATGCACGGTGTTTTACAGTCATGTTTTACCACATCCTGCAACTTTGGCGAGAAATCATGTGATAAGCTTTCGGTTTGTACTCTGTAGTGTTTAGAGTTCCTACTCGTGATCTGTAGATTATACACTCATCTAGCCCAGCCCTACCCCCCATGCCCCCCATGTCCCCGGATTGGCCCAAAAAATTCTGGTCACCTTATGTAGGGAGTTTCTTGAACCGGCCACCATCGGTAACATAACCAAAGGATGAGCCTAGCAAATGAGGACACAATACACAAATATAGCAAAGGGTAGGTGAAATAGTACCTTGGTGCTTTTAATAAAACAACTCCAAATCAAAGTGTCCAAAGTGCAGTGCATACTCCAACAGTCAATAAATAAATAATCCATTAAAACGGTGACAATCCGTGAGATTAAATATTCAGAATAAAACAAGATTAAAACCAACAGTTGATACCTCCTTTTGCACAGCGTCTCAATCATGCACCACAGAAAAACGATGAAGCAATTCGGACGAACTGCACCCTCATGTGCATGTGTGTCTTGCCTCAACTACCTTCCTGACGTACTGCAGCTGTGTGAGAAGTCATGTCCACAGAAATGGAGTTGGCCATTAATTTATTTAAAAAATTGGCTGCATCTTTGTGATCTGCAGTTCTGCTATACCACATTGGCCCAAACATTCTCCAGACCTGAGTCCAATTTGAGAACATCTGGGACATTATGTATCGGTGCATCTGATGCTGCCAAGTAGCACCACAGACTGTCCATCAGCTCACTGTTGTCCTGATCTAGGTCTGGGAGGAGATCCCTCAGGACACCATCTGCCATCTCATCGGGAGCATGCCTGGGGATTATCAAGGGTGCATACGGGCACATGAGGACCATACACACTACTGAGTCACGTTATGAGTTGCCATGCAAGTTGGATCAGCCTATGATTTCAATTTTTGCCTATGATTTTCAGTGTGATGTTGAATTGAGCCCTCAGTGGTTTGGTGATTTTGGTTTCCATTTACCATAGTTACATTTTGTTCTCAAAAAATTAAACCATATTAATCAGTAAAGATTTTACACTTAAATATTTCGTTCATTAAGATCTGATGTGTGATTTAAGTGTTCACTTAATTTTTTTGAGCACTATAGAATAGCAGCTTGTACTGCTGCTGATTCAGAGCTGAAGTTAACCGAAGTTATGTAGGAGAGTCAATGCCATTACATAGCCCTGACTTCAAATGATCACATGTCTTGTTTCAATTACCATTTTCAGCTCCTTACACCCTATAAATGTTTTGAAATTGCGGCATGGTCGTCTTCTTCAACAGGGATGTTAAATACTGCAGTGTTAGATGGCACAGGAAAGGCATTTGACGGGCAGTGATTTGATCCTTATATGAGCAGGTGACCTGCTTGGGTAGAGATTTAGCAGGCTCTTTACTGTCTACCTTCCTGAACGTATGCTTTAACTGGTATTCTAGGTCCCAGATCTCAGCTCTGAGATTCTCCAATAGAAGAACTTAACAAGTACATACTTGGGTCTTTGTAATGCTTTAATGAGTTGAACAGTAGGTTTTCTACTTGTTCTGTTTCTGACATCATTTTAGTGTTGCATGGTGCTTGTTAGCTGACCCAGATGAATATTGCTTATTTCATTGCTTTTTTTTAAGTAGCTTGGTGTCTTTAGGATGGTTCACTTTAGCCATACTAAAATGGTTACTGTGCAATTGTGGTAGGCTTGCGAATTGTATAGGGTGCTCTGAGGCTTCACTGAAACTGCTAATTTGAATATGGAATGTTGGCTTATTTTGTTGGTGATTCCACACTGAAGTCATTCTCGGCTGATGCAAGAGTCAGTGATGATTGAAAACACCACCATAGAAATACAATTTTTTTTTCACCCACCTCTAGAGGTTACTGTACAAAACTTACTAATGCCTATATTTATGCATGTAAATTGCAAACTCTAAATTCTAGTGTATTTAATATTCCCAAGATGGATACATCAACTAAATGCAAAAGAGCCTTTATCTAAACTTACAACTGAATATATTATAATAATCCATCCATCCATCCATCTATCCTCTTCCACTTATCCGGGGTCGGGTCGCAGGGGCAGCAGCTTGAGCAGAGAGGCCCAGACTTCCCTCTCCCTGGCCACTTCTTCTAGCTCTTCTGGGAGAATCCCAAGGCGTTCCCAAGCCAGCCGGGAGACACAGTCCCTCCAGCATGTCGTGGGTCTTCCCCGGGGGGCCTCCTCCCGGTTGGACGTGCCCAGAACACCTCACCAGGGAGGCGTCCAGGAGGCATCCTGATCAGATGCCCGAGCCACCTCATCTGACTCCTCTCGATGTGGAGGAGTATCGGCTCTACTCTGAGCCCCTCCCAGATGACTGAGCTTCTCACCCTGTCTTTAAGGGAAAGCCCAGACACCCTGCGGAGGAAACTCATTTCAGCCGCTTGTATTCGCGATCTCGTTCTTTCGGTCACTACCAGCTCATGACCATAGGTGAGGGTAGGAACGTAGATCGACTGGTAAATTGAGAGCTTTGCCTTACGGCTCAGCTCTTTTTTCACCACGACAGACCGATGCAGGGTCCACATCACTGCGGATGCTGCACCGATCCGCCTGTCGATCTCACGGTCCATTCTTCCCTCACTTGTGAACAAGACCCTGAAATACTTGAACTCCTCTACTTGGGGCAGGATCTCTCCCCCAACCCTGAGAGGGCACTCCACCCTTTTACGGCTGAGGACCATGGTCTCGGATTTGGAGGTGCTGATTCTCATCCCAGCCGCTTCACACTCAGCTGTGAACCGATCCAGAGAGAGCTGAAGATCACGGCCCGATGAAGCAAACAGGGCAACATCATCTGCAAAAAGCAGTGACCCAATCCTGAGTCCACCAAACCGGACCTCTTCAACACCCTGGCTGCGCCTAGAAATTCTGTCCATAAAAGTTATGAACAGAATCGGTGACAAAGGGCAGCCCTGACGGAGTCCAACTATCAATGGAAACGAGCTCAACTTACTGCCGGCAATGCGGACCAAGCTCTGACACCGGTTGTACAGGGACTGAACAGCTCTTATCAGGTGGTCCGGTACCCCATACTCCCGGAGCACCCCCCACAGGATTCCCTAAGGGACACGGTCGAATGCCTTTTCCAAGTCCACAAAACACATGTAGACTGGTTGGGCAAACTCCCATGCACCCTCCAGGATTCTGCTAAGGGTGTAGAGCTGGTCCACTGTTCCGCGACCAGGATGAAAACCACACTGTTCCTCCTGAATCCAAGGTTCGACTATCTGACGGACCCTCCTCTTCAGAACCCCCGAATAGACTTTTCCAGGGAGGCTGAGGAGTGTGATCCCTCTGTAGTTGGAACACACCCTCTGGTTCCCCTTTTTAAAGAGGGGGACCACCACCCCGGTCTGCCAATCCAGAGGCACTGTCCCCGATATCCATGCGATGTTGCAGAGAAGTGTCAACCAAGACAGTCCTACAACATCCAGAGCCTTGAGGAACTCCGGGCATATCTCATCCACCCCCGGGCCCTGCCACCAAGGAGTTTTTTGACCACCTCGGTGACCTCAGTCCCAGAGATGGGAGAGCCCACCTCAGAGTCCCCAGGCTCTGCTTCCTCATTGGAAGGCATGTTAGTGGGATTGAGGAGGTCTTCGAAGTACTCCCCCCACCGACCCACAACGTCCTGAGTCGAGGTCAGCAGCTCACCATCCCCACCATATACGGTGTTGACACTGCACTGCTTCCCCCTCCTGAGACGCCGGATGGTGGACCAGAATCTCCTTGAAGCCGTCCGAAAGTCGTTCTCCATGGCCTCCCCAAACTCCTCCGACACCCGAGTTTTTGCCTCAGCAACCACCGAAGCCGACACTCAATGTCCCCCACCTCCTTCGGGACATGGTCAAAGTTCTGCCGGAGGTGGGAGTTGAAGCTACTTCTGACAGAGGACTCTGCCAGCCGTTCCCAGCAGACCCTCACAACATGTTTGGGCCTACCAGGCCTGACCAGCATCCTCCCCCACCATCGAAACCAACTCACCACCAGGTGGTGATCAGTTGACAGCTCCGCCCCTCTCTTCACCCGAGTGTCCAAGACAAGTGGCCGCAAGTCCGATGACACGACCACAAAGTCGATCATCGACCTGAGGCCTAGGGTGTCCTGGTGCCAAGTACACATATGAACACCCCTACGCTTGAACATGGTGTTTGTTATGGACAATCCGTGATGAGCACAGAAGTCCAATAACAAAACACCGCTCGGGTTCAGATCAGAGGGGGCATTCCTCCCAATCACACCCTTCCAGATCTCACTGTCATTGTCCACGTGAGCATTGAAGTCTTCCAGCAGAACGAGGGAGTCCCCAGAAGGTATGCCCTCTAGCACCCCCTCCAGGGACTCCAAAAAGGGTGGATACTCCAAACTGCTGTTCGGCGCATACGCACAAACAACAGTCAGGATCCACGCCCCAAGAACATTGTGTTTGTATTTTGTGTCATTTTCTGTTTTATTTTGGTATATTTGTAATGATATATAATGCATTTCTGTTATAAGGGATTGTGTGGTGGGTAAGAGTATATTAAATTAGAATTTGCTCTGGTTCACTGCAAAATGTACAAAGCAATTAAACAAGATAATAATGTCATATGGGTCCAATGGTTCATTGCTATTACTTCCTCACAGTTTAACTATCCTGACTGCAGGTAGGTGTCATCAAATATCCCCTGGTTTTACTGTATGGGATAGTCCCAGCTTCTGTAAATATCCATTTACTGTAGTTTTAATTACCTGTTGTGTGTGACATTTCAGACCTTTCAAGTACAAAGTTGTCTTTAAATTTAACAAAGAAGGAAATATCTAATGGATACTAGTGAAAATTGCATTTGAAGCAAAATCAAGGAAACAGTTCTTTTATGCAAAGAATCTAGAAAAAGTTTCTTAGTCATTTTTTAAATGAAGATGATGTAATTTTGGCAAACAGCCCAGATGATATTTAGAGACTGTTTTAGAGGATGTTCCTTACTTGCTTGTAAGTTCTCTTCCTTTATTATTTAATGAAATGAATGCATGCATTGTTTTCAGTACAGATTGTTTTCTTTTTAGTTACTGTAGTTGAGTGGCATGATAGTGCATTTGTTTTTGGTGCTGCCCCTTCGCTCCAGGAGACTGTCTTTAAATCCTGTTTACTTGGGTTTCCTCACACATAATTGACAATCCTCAGTTAGCCCAGTGTAAATAAGAGTGTCATAGTAGGGGCTGGTCTTTGGCTTATGCCTAATACTACTAGCATAGTTTCTGGCAGTCTGTAGCTTTGTCAACTACAAAGTGGGTAAAAATGAACAAATACTGTAAACACCTTTTTTTTGTGTTACACAATGTTTTCATGTTGGAAACATATGATTAAAGTAGCAAATTAAATAAAGTCCTATGGATTGTATTTGTTTTTTTTTCTTTTTCTTGGATTCCATAAACAGAGCAGTATGTTAAAGTGTCAAAAGTTTTGTCACGACATGGTTCTATTTAAATTTCTTCTATGCCTTTATTGCTAAGACAAAGGTCAGTCATGTAGTGGTAAGCTCTTAAGACTATTGTAAATATTAAACCCAGCTGTTTTTTGGCTGGGAGAATTGTTTAATTGCTTTTTTGAACTCTTCCTATTGATTTTCTGATTGATTTATTGTTTTATTGATATATTTTCTTTAGTTGATTGCTTATGAGGTCTTGGCAATATGTGTACTATACTGGTTAGGGCATTGTATTTACGACACGACTGTCAAGCAAATATTTTGCTCAATAGAAGATAGACCAAGTGAAATCTTCTTAACTCTGAATAAATGAAACGGTAATGACCTGATCCCATTGCTTATTATGAAGCACTAAAAGTCAAACTGATACCTGTGTTGTTGATGCAGCTTTGAAAAAAAGGGTTGCACATGGTGTATTTCAAATATTTTCTGTTCTATTATTCTAACGGCTGTATTTAATATTTTGCAAACACATGGAAAAGACTATTGTACTTTACAAACATAGCTATAACACTTTGTATTTATACACACTCAAAAAAGATGGTTTAGGAGATGGAGATGTGCTCTGGTTTAATGTGACAAAATCAGTTCCTATCATTATAAGAATATTGGTTGAAAATTCCTTACCGTACTGCATAAAATAACATGTCACACCAGGGGACAATCAGATTATTTTAGACTGTAGATGCAATAAACTGAAGTATCTAGCCTCTTTTCCACCCAGACATGGTGACATTGCTTAGGCTCTATGTCCTTTATTCTATCTCTACATGCACATGCATATTAATGTTAACTGCAATCCCTGCTTTCTTTTCTTTTCTCTCTACACACAGCACTATTTAAAAGTAGTTGGAT
Organism: Polypterus bichir lapradei; assembly: GCA_026402145.1. Lineage (NCBI taxonomy): Eukaryota > Metazoa > Chordata > Cladistia > Polypteriformes > Polypteridae > Polypterus > Polypterus bichir. The sequence continues at coordinate 5,125,159 of JANRMT010062808.1, forward strand.
GTCATGCATCTCTACACAGATACATGCACAGTAAACAGAATTGTGTCTCAGTATTTCCTAGACACTTGTCTGTTTGTCCAGAGTTCTGTCCAGGCACATGTTCCTATGTCACTCTTTTCTTGCCTGCCAATCTCTAATGTGGACTATGAAGCTTCTGTAAATATGTTTTTGCATTTTCCCCAAAGAATTAGCTAGACTGAAGTGGTTATGGAAGACAGCTACATGTTAGCCAAACAATCTGATGGAGTGCAATTTTTTTTTTATGTGTACAACTTTCTGTTAATGTCAAAACCTGCACTCTCAGCAGCCAAGGTGATTAAAATTTTAAGATGCAAGTGTAATTCAAAGATTGTCAAAAAAATTAATTGGCTAAAATTGTTCCTGGTTTTCAAAAGGCTGTCTGTAGTCTAATCTTTGCACGTCACAAGAGTAATAGCCTTGGATATGACTAGTGTATAAATCAAAATTTATGTGTTAGTGCCTGGAAAAGAAGCAAGAAAATTGAGTAGATACATTTTGCTGAGGCCAGTGCATGCAAAATTTAATACAAACTAAAACTGATTCCTCAATCATAGGAGAGAATGTCATAGAGGAAAATGTATTGTCCCAGGCTATAAATGTTGCAGAGAATGCTAAATAACACAATAACAGTGACGCAATAGTGCAATGAGCAGTAACCTCACCATTCTTGGATCCAAGTTCAAGTGAGACAGTGGTGAGGTCTACAGTAGGTGTGACAGATGCATTCAAGGCAGAGGTGTGATTGCATCAGGGATCAGCTCTGGGACCTTTCTTATTTGCAATGGTGATGGACAGGTTGCCAGACAAGATTAGACAGGAGTCTCCGTGGACTGTGATGTTTGTAGATGACATTGTGATCTGTAGCGAGAGTAGGTAGTGGGTCGAGGAGACCCTAGGGAGGTGGAGATATGCTCTAGAGAGGAGAGGAATGAAGGTCAATAGTACCAAGACAGAACATATTTGTGTGAATGAGAGGGAGGTCAGTGGAATTATGAGGATGCTGGGAGTAGAGCTGGCAAAGGTGGATGAGTTTAAATACCTGGGATCAACAGTGCAGAGTAAGAGGAACTGTGGAAGAGAGGTGAATGAGATAGTGCAGGCAGGATGGAGTGGGTGGAGAAGATTGTCAGGAGTGAATTGTGACAGACAGCAAAAGCGAAAGGGAAGGTGTTCAAGACAGTAGTGACACCAGCTAGGTTATATGGGTTGGAGACAGTGGCACTGGCCAAAAAACAGGAGACAGAGCTGGAGGTGGCAGAGTTAAAGATTTTAAGATTTGCATTGGATGTGACAAGAATGAACAGGATTAGAAGTGAGCACATTGTAGGTTCAGCTCAGGTTGGATGGTTGGGAGACAAAGGCAGAGAGGTGAGATTGCATTGGTTTGGACACACTCAAAGGCAAGATGCTGGGTATGTTGGGAGAAAATTGTTAAGGATGGAGTTGCCAAATGAGAAGGCGGCCTAAGGAGAGGTTTATGGATGTAGTGAGAGGGGACATGCAAGTGGTGGGTGTGACAGAACAAGATGCAGAGGACATTAAGATATGAAAAAAGATCATCTGCTGTTGCGAGCTCTAACGAAAGCAGCTGAAAGAAGAATTCAAGATGAAAGAAGGGATAACATCAGAATCACTGGGGATTAAGCTAGCTGGGTACTCCGGTTTCCTCCCACAGTCCAAAGACATGCAGGTTAGGTGCATTGGCGATTCTAAAATTGTCCCTTGTGTGTGTGTGTGTGTTTGTGTGTGTGTGTGCGCTGGCGCCCTGCCTGAGGTTTGTTTCCTGCCTTGCGCCCTGTGTTGGCTGGGATTGGCTCCAGCAGACCCCCCCGTTACCCTGTAGTTAGGATATAGCGGGTTGGATAATGGATGGATGGAATAAAGTAAGAAGCTTGATTATTTGGAGTTTTCTACAGGCAGGCAGATTCTGATATCTCAGGCAATTGCATATTAGTTAATCAAATAAGACATATGTACAAGAAAGAGGACATACTGGTCATTGGTGATTTTAACTTTCCAAATATTGTTTGGGAGCCATTAATGGAAATACATAAGAGGAAACTGAAATGGTACGGATGGCAAATTACTGTTTTCTTAACCAGTTTGTTTTAAGCCCAACCTGTGGTAATGTCTGTCTAGATCTCATTTTTTGAAAAATGAGACAGAGTAATAAAAACAGAAGTTATTGATAATTTAAGCAACAGTGATCACAACATGGTAAAATTTGAGATCGTCTTAGAAAACACAAAAATGTTTATCAAAACAAAAAGTTTGATTCAGTTGCACACCAGAGATTAATTCTTAAACTAGAAGCTGTTTGGATCATTGGTAATCTACAAAACTGGATTTCAAGGTAGTTATACAGCAGGAAACAAAGAGTACATATAAGAGGAGTGATGTCATCAGTGGAGTTTCTCAGGGGCTTGTTCTTGGTTCATTACTTTTTCTGATTTATATTAATGATGTTGATTCTGATGTGAAATTTACAGATGATAATAAAATTAGAGGAATGGCAGACACCAAAAAGGTAGCAAAAATAATTCAGAAAGCCTTGGACAAGCTTCAGAACTTGTCAACCACTTGGAAGATGCAGTTTAATATAGAAAAGCACTGTCCAGACACTTTCCAAATGAAGCAGCCTCTGAAAAAAGGATATATGGGTTTATGTTGACACAACATTTTCCTCATCTAAGCAATGTGCAGAAGCGATTAAAATGGTAAATAAAACATTAGGTTATATCATAAGAACTGTTTAAAATAAATCAAGGAATGTTATGCTCATACCATATAATGCCACTGCTGAGACCACATCTGAAGTATTATGTGCAGTTTTGATCAACAAGCTACAAAAAAGACATAGCAGCATCTGAAGCCGTGCAGAGGAAAGTAACAAAGTGCATCTCAGGACTTAAGGACATGTCCTGCTCTGACAGACACGAAGAATTAACCTGTTTAATCTTGAGCAGAGGAGACTGACTGGGGTTTTAATCCAGGTTTTCAGAATTCTCAAAGGCATTGATAAAGTAGATGCAGGAGAATTCATGAATTCAGAATTACAGACTCAAAGACACCAGTGGAAATTAAGGGGAAGTGCTTTTAGAACTGAACCCGGAAAACAGTTCTTTCTAGAAGGGGTTTTGGAAATCTGGTACAAACTACCGAGTCATGTTAGTTGAAACCTTGACAATCTTTAAGAAGAAAATTAATGAGATATTGGGGCAGCTTAACTGTTAGCTAAACAAGCAAGCTTGATGAACTGAGTGGTCTCCTTTTTTTGAGAAATCTTTTGTAATGTTATCAAGTCATTACTGGTTATTTTCACTGATTTGAAAGTTATTATTAATGTTTCAAAGTCAAATTTTATTTTTTCTTGCATAGCCTATTGTTCTTTGTCAAAATTTGGATTAACAAATTATTACTGCCAGATTTTGTGGTACCAACATCAGAGGCATCACTGCTAAATCAGAAGGCATTGATGACAGTGGCAGCTTAACTATTTAAGACATCAGCAGTTATATAGTAAAAGCATTATGCTTAGCTAATGTATATTTTACATGCATTGCTCTCAACATTCTGTTCCAGTCCTCAAATCATTGGTAATTTATTTGTTAATGTCATTTGGTTCTGTTTAGGTTATCCTGCGCCTGGTCATTTGTTTTTGCTGAGTTTGTACATTCTCCCTTTATTTAAGTGGGTGTTTTTCTGCAGTTACACCAATTTTCTTTCCTTTTTCTTCATCATCATGCAGTAATTGTGAGAGTGGAATTAATTAGAGCTTGTAAACTCTGTGTGTGTTTATGTGTGTGTAAGTGAGCACTGTAATGGAATAACACCCCCTTCAGGGATGATTTTAAAAATGCCCTAGTATTACTAGGATAGACTTCAGCCAGAGAATGTTATATTATTTTTAGAAGTATCAATACTCATGTTTCATCCAAAGTTTATTTTAAAACATGATGCGGTGTAACTTTTTTCTGCTCTGCCTCTGTCAGTTGTCTGATGAGATATTTCCCAAAAATATATATCTTGCATAAAGTCTGCTGATTTTTTTTGAAAACAGCTCTTAGGGTAGTCACCCAGAACCCAGTTTATACAGTGTTGGAAATCATACTGTGAATGCTGCCTTCATCAAATGAAGGGAGTAAAACTTCCCATATTTTGCATCTTCAACAGGTAATAGAATACATTTAAAAATAATTGATATTTCTTGCTCTATTTGTACCTTCAGAGCTTCTCCTCAGTATCCTCACGTGTTTTGCATAACCAGGTAAAATAAAGTAAAATTTGATTTTTGAAGGATTTATTTTCCAACTTGAATTACTGAACAATGAATTCAGTGAGCATTTTCGTGATTTCAGTTCACACGAACAGGACTTTGCGCTGTTCTCTTACAACGTTGAGAATGCGCCTGAGAATATCCAAATGGAATTGATTGAACTGCAGTCAGATTCTATTCTGAAGGCAAAATACAACAAAGTTGGTGTACTAGGCTTGTATGCTTACCTGCCACCCTCGTATGTGCAGATCCGTAAGTTGGCATTGAGAGTACTGTCTATGTTTGGAAGCACTTACCTTTGTGAGAAATTGTTTTCGTTAATGAAAGCTACCAAAACCCCACATTGTTCAAGACTTCCTGCCGAGCACCTTTCATCCCTCATAAAAGTTGCAGCTGCACAAGATTTCAAGCCTGATATTGACAAACTGGTTACTAACAAGAGATGCCAAGTGTCGGGACAAAAGAAATAGATCACACTGTAAGACTCCTATATAATATAATGAATATAACATCATAATATAAGGACCTAGCTAAGAGACTAAGACTGTAATTGTACGCTGTTGTTCGGAGCTTGTATGGAAATAAATAGCTTTTCTTTAAACTTTAATCTTTAAGTGTTACATTTTTTTAAAGTTTTCAGTATTGGAAAGAAAGCTACAGTAACTTTGTATAATAGTATAATAGTATTTGTTACAGTGCGGCCCGCTGACGCACGTATGGCAGTCGAAGCAGCACACCAATAGTAGTGTGTTTGACATGCCTGCACTAAACAGTATCATCTCCAGACGTTAACATTATACAAAGTTATTCTCTGTTATACCTGAGTTTTTATCAATCTTTAATATTGTTTTTTTATCAGTATGCTGCTGGTGGAGTATGTGAATTTCCCCTTGGGAAGAACCATTATTTGACAGCTTCAGTGGAGTTTGTGTTATCTCCTTGAAAGTCTTTTACTACGGTCTGATTCTGTTATTTATTTCATTGGAACAGCCAGGATATTACAGGCATAAAACTCAAGAAAGAAAGTTTGCATGATGACTAATCAGAATGTGATATTAAGGAGTGAGAGCACATGTACACAGACACAGACCAAGAAAGAAAGTTTTGCATGAGGACTAATCAGAATGTGATATTAAGGAGTGAGAGATATAAAGGAGTGAGAGCACATGTACACAGACACATACCAAGAAAGAAAGTTTTACATGAGGACTAATCAGAATGTGATATTAAGGAGTGAGAGCACGTGTACACAGACACAGACCACTGGGTTATTGCTCAACAGCCAAAGAACCATTATTTGACAGCTTCAGGGGAGTTTGTGTTATCTCCTTGAAAGTAGTCTTCTACTACGGTCTTATTCTGTTATTTATTTCATTGAAACAGCCAGGATATTACAGGCATAAAACTCAGTGGCTGGAGAGCAGTGATGTTTGCCAATATGGAATCTCATCAGTTCTGGCCCTGTGGGGAGCTGAAGATTACAAAGGACACTTTCAGTGGCAATGGCTCAGCTTTTATTCTCTTTTCAGGCACTCTGGATAGGAGAGTGTGTTGTTGCTCTAATAAGGTCTTGCTCATCATTTATTTCCCAGAGTGGCTTGAAATTATTTTTTCCCCTGATAATTAACACATCTGCTACCTGTACCGTCTCTTGTCATCTAGTTCAAGGGTTGATAATTAAGGGCAACTGAATTATTATTAAAATGTGCAGGCTACAGTTAACATTTAAATTCTGCAAATGTAAATGTTTTTAACAGTACACTATAAAATGTAATTCTAAAATTTGATTATCCAATAAATTTTCACTTTTTTCTGATATTAATATTTTTTATTAGGTATGTCCGTGGTAAAGCAAAACATGTTAAATATAGTAGTGCTAAATCTTCCACACTCCCAGTCCCATTACTCTAGACCTAAGATGAAGCTTATGAACAAAGTCTTGTTATGAGCATTGGAAATTCTGATTTGAGGCCCTGATAAGTAGCAAACTAGCACTCACATTTTTGTCTTAAAGCTGCAGCTGCATCATCTGAACTAATTGAAGGGTTTATTCTTTCATTTAACACCACTTTGTCTGTCAGAGAGCACGGTGTGTCATATGTTCCATTTTGTTAAGTAGACATGCTGTCAAAGCAGCCTATGTCGGCACTTTCCGAGTACATTACCACCATAGCTGCAATTCTCTGTTTTGGTATTTTTCTGACTGTTTTTTTGGGATTGTAAGGACAATATAGTTTCAGTTTAATGTTCCAGTTTGTTTTATAATTCACAGAGCTTTATTAATGTAAAATGTTATTTTAAAAAACATACTGTACCATATTCCCTGTGCAGTCATGATTACTGGTACAGTACAAAATTAATACCTCCAACAATAAAACAATTATCTGAAAAGGCGTAAGTCTTTTGAGGCTACATTCACACTGTAGCTAAAAGTGACTTTATTCTGATTTTTGCCTCGTATCTGATTAAAATGATTATTTGTTTCTTCTCAGATTAATCTTGTGATTGATCTTGTGATCAAGATTGATCTAAATCTGGTATGAGTACAGATCTCTATCCTGAACTTGCCCTACATGTGCAAAATGAATAAAAATTTTGTCAGATGTTTGTTATTCTACTTCACATTGTTTCAGTGCACAACACCTCCAAATTCATAAACTCGTTATGGCAAGGAAGAGGAACAAATACTACATATTGTTATCTCTATTTGACTATGGGGATGCCAGGCTTCTCTGCACATCTTTATTAATTGGCTCATGGTCATCTACAGTGGGAAGACATTACTTTTTCTTATCATGATGACCCTTCATTGTCTATTTACTGTCTTTTGCAAAAGTGTTATTGCGCTCACCTGTCAGTCGGTTGCCTTAACTTTGTTATGCAACATATCAGCTTCTCATAGTTTCATTTAACCTAAAATGTGGATTTTTTTTTTCTGTTTTCAAAATGTAAATATATATTCTTGTGGCTGGCTTTGTGGAGGTCTGAAATGGGTGTCCTTTGTTAATACAACAGTCTCCTTTTACATAATATGATTTTACCTTAATTACCTTCCTTAAGTCTAGTTAATGTCTACACAGTGTACATATCTGTATCTTTAACCTCTCAGAGGATGTTATATCTGTTAGAGTACTTTCAGAAATTTTACATTACAGTCTTGGTTTGGTCTCTGTTGGTTCATATTTTTCAAGTTTGAATTTTACTCAGACATAGCATTTTGTATCTATCCATTGATATTAACACTGTAAAGAAGGTAATGGCAAAGTTTTACTAACATATCCAGTGAAAGAACAAGGAACTGTGCTATAGTAACTGCAAAAGATCAGTTTAATTTTTGCTACTGCTGAACTGGGAAAGAACTTGCACGTGTAATTCACTCTTTCCGATTTTTGCTGTTTTGGTAAAGAGAATCAAATTGCCTCCACAAATGTGCTATTTTGTGTAACACGGGAAACTTATGCATTAAATATTTTTTGAATGGTCAATAAATGCTCACAGTGGAGAAAGCAAGAGTCAATCAAAGAGTTTTGTGAGTTTGTGGAACTATGTAAAATGTATACCGTATGTATATCATCCAATATTGTTTTATTATTTACTAGGGGGCTCTGCCCCCTGCTCTTTCACTCGCCAACCCATGTGTGGGCACTACACGCTATCCACTTCACAGATCTGCCGCTCACGTATGGGGAAGCGGATGTACAATATAAACATTGTTATTTTCATGGGAATTGTTCCATATGCATAATAGAACTATTTTACATTACAGGGAGTAATTAACCATAGTTAAAAAAAAGTAAAACGTAATAAATTGAAAGAAAATTATGTTTCATGTTGCGTTATATGTTTTCATTCTGTTTGGCTTTGAAATTAAGACGGAAATACTTTTTTAACTTACACTTTTACTGTTCAGCTTCAGTAAAAACAATTTTTGAATTAACTTTTTGTCAGTATTGCATTGAATTTTGATTACATGTTTGGACTTACATCGTGACAACGCAACGTATAACTGCCCGTGAGTGAATATCTTTTCTTTCTCTCTAATAAATAAAATGACTTTTTCAAATGTTTGTCCCTGTGATTTGTTAATTGTCATAGCAAAAGCTATTCTAACGGGAAACTATAAACATTTTAATATGAATGGCATATCAAGATCTCCTTTGGTGTCGAATGTTATCAGCGGAAGATGTACTACATTACCTTTTTTGTCGGTTGTTGAAATTTTACATGTCAGGATCAACTAATTTTTAATACAACTAATCTGTCCTATTGAATATATATATAAAAAGTATTTTTACAGGAGACCCACTTACTAAGCAAGGATCAGTTCTGGCTACAAAAAGACTGGACTGGCCAAATGTTTCATTCCAGCTTTACAAAGAAAACTAGAGGTGTGGGAATTCTCATACATAGAACAGTCTCATTTGTGGTATCAGATGTACTATCTGATCCTGAAGGGAGATATGTCATGGGCAATTTATTTAACTGTAAAGTGATTTTGATAATTGAAAATTATAATGGCTGGGGACTTTGTGTTTTAAATCCACTCTTAGATAGGACTTCTACCACAGGGGGGACGACATCTAACACTGCAAAGATAATTACAAAGTTTATAACAGATCACAACTTATCAGACCCCTGGTGGTTTTTAAACCCAAACTCAAGAACATATTCTTTCTACTCACCAGTACATCATACTCAAGAATTGATTATTTCTTTATAGATAATAATTTCTTGCCTTTGATTAAATCTTGCAAATACGATGCTATTGTTATTTCTGACCATGCACCTCTGATCTTGGAGCTAAAGTTGCTATGCCCCACACACTCACCTCACAGATGGTGTCTCAACCCACTTCTATTAGCAGACGAGAATTGTACAGAATTTATATCCAAACAAATCAGTTTCTTCCTAGAGACAAATTCATCCTCAGATTTCTGCAGGAATACTCTGGGAAACTCTTAAGGCCTTCTTAAGAGGACAGATTATCTCATATCTTTCCCACAGAAATAAATTAGAAACCAAGAAAGTAGCAGAGCTAAAAAGCGAAATTACTAGAATAGATGAAGAACATGCCAGGCTTCCAAGCGAGGCTGTACATAGGAAAAGGCAGGCTCTGCATTCAGAACTAAACCTCTTGACAACTAAAGAAACTGAACAACTAATTTATAAATCCAGACATCATTACTTTGGACATGGAGAGAAAGCTAATAAGCATTTAGCTCAACAAATTCACAAGCAAGAAGTCCGCAACGCAGTCCCAGTTATAACCAACACGAACGGAGACAAAATCATCGACCACAAAAATATAATGCACACATTCAGAGACTACTATAAATCCTTATATTCTACTGAGTTTAAAGAAGACAACACACAATCTAATGCATTTCTGGATGCATTACAATACCACAAATAGACACTTTTAGTGCGGAGGAACTTGATAAACCTCTGGCATTATCAGAATTATTAGATGCTATAAAGTCACTTCAAGGTGGGAAAGCAGCAGGCCCTGATGGCTACCCTACAGAATTTTATAAGAAATTCTCCGCTCAGCTAGCTCCCGTCCTATTAGCAACATTTACAGAAGCCAGGGACAATCAAACTCTTCCTCAAACTTTTCACTAAGCATAAATCACCGTTTTTCTAAAACAAAATAAGGACTTATTACAATGTGCATCATACAGACCAATTTCACTTTTGAATAATGACGTTAAAATAATCTCAAAAATCATAGCTAGAAGGATGGAGAAGGTGCTCCCTTCGATAATATCACAAGATCAAACAGGATTTATCAGGGGGCCGACACTTATCTTCAAATCTTCGACGCCTGTTTAATGTAATATACTCACCAACTAAATCAAACACCCCAGAAATATTATTATCATTGGATGCAGAAATAGCATTTGACATGATTGAATGAAAATACCTTTTTACTGCATTGGAGAAATGTGGGCTTGGCCCGAACATTTGTGCATGGATCAAATTACTGTATACCAATCCAGAAGCTTCAGTTTGTATCAACAACATTTGTTCAGACTACTTTAAACTAGAACGTGGTACCAGACAAGGATGCCCCTTGTCACCGCTACTGTTTGCAATCGCCATTGAACCACTGGCAATACACTGTCGAAATACTGATCAGATAAAGGGGATTAGCAGAGGACTGGAACAGAAAATTTCTTTATATACAGATAATATGGTACTGTATATATCAGACCCACAAAATTCTGTGCCTTCAGTCTTAACAGCACTCACAGAATTTCAAAAGATCTCGTGTCTCAGAAATAGTCTGAATAAAAGTGTATTCTTTCCAGTGAATTCTCAAGCATATAATATTAGATTAGATAACCCTACCTTTTATCATTGCAGAAAAGTTAAATACCTAGGGATAAACATCACAAGTAAACATAAAGCTATTTATCAACAAAATTACGCCGTCTGCATGGAAAAAATTAAGCAAGACTTGCATAGATGGTCAACCCTTCATCTCACTCTAGCTGGAAGAATTAACACTGTTAAGATGAATATTCTTCCTAAGCTCCTATTTTTATTTCAAAACATCCCAATATACATCAATAAATCATTTTTTAAGCAATTAGATTCAAGAATAACCTAATTTATTTGGAACTCAAAACATCCACGTATCTAAAGAGCGAACCTACAACGACAAAAGGCAGAAGGTGGCATGGCTCTACCTAACTACCAGTTTTATTACTGGGCAGCAAACATACAAGCTATAAAAACCTGGACATAAATAGAAGAACAAACACAGGCTTGGTCCGCAATAGAAATAAAATCCTGCAGTACTTCTTTATATTCCCTGCTCTGTGCCCCAATAAATACAAGTTATCGGCAATATGCTAATAGCCCAATTGTGCTTCACTCACTTCACTTGCTTAGAGATCTCTATATAGACAACGTCTTTGCATCCTATGAACAATTACTTTCCAAATTTAACATTCCAGCTACACATTTCTTTCACTATCTTCAAATTAGAAACTTTGTTAAACAGAACCTTCCCGATTTTCCTCATCTTGCACCCTCATCCATGCTGGAAAAAATATTGCTCAATTTCAAGGACTCAGACACCATCTCTGCAATATATAAAATCATTTTACAATCCCTCCCTTTCAAAGATCCAAGAGGACACTGGGAAAAAGATCTCTCAATTAATATATCAGAAAAGGAGTGGAAAGTAGCAATGCAGAGAATTCACTCGAGCTCCATATGCGCAAAGCATACAATTATACAACTCAAAATTATATATCGAGCACATCTGTCTCGTCTAAAACTCTTCAAAATGTTTCCAGGGCAAGATCCAACCTGCGAACGCTGCAATCAAGTCCCAGCCTCACTGGGTCACATGTTCTGGGCCTGCACCAAATTAACATCATTCTGGACCAAAATTTTTAATTACCTTTCAGACAGCCTTGGTCTCACAATCCCTCCTAACCCATTAACAGCTGTGTTTGGGGTTCCTCCAGATGGGTTTAAAAGTGGAGAATGACAAACAAACTGTGATTGCATTCACTAAACTTTTGGCACGCAGACTTATTCTGCTAAACTGGAAGAATCCAAACTCTCCTCTTTTAAGTCAGTGGGAAACCGATGTTTTATACTATTTGAAATTGGAAAAAATCAAATACTCAGTTAGAGGATCTGTACAGATTTTTTTCAAAACATGGCAGGATCTATTCAGTAATATTTTAAAATAAGCTGTTAAAGCACAGAGGAAGCAATTATTTCTGTATTTCTTTTTCTTCTCCATTCATCTCTATTGGCTTATCAAACTTTCAATTTAGGTATGTTTACAAGCCTTAAATTTTACTCCGTTGGCCATTCTCTCTCTCTCAGGGGTGGGGGTCGACTTGTTCTCAATTCTAATTTTTGTAAAAATTGATTGATTGGTATGGAATGATTGCAATAAAATTAATAAAATCTCAAAAAAAAAGAATTACTAGATGCTATAAAGTCACTTCAAAACTGGAAAGCAGCAAGCCCAGATGGGCTACCCTGTAGAATTTTATAAGAAATTCTCCACTCAGCTAGCTCCCCTCTTATTAGCAACATTTACAGAAGCTAGAGACAATCAAATTCTACCTCAAACTTTTCACCAGGCATTAATCACCATCTTTCCTAAACAAAATAAGGACTTATTACAATGTGCATCATACATACCAATTTCACTTCTGAATAATGATGTTAAGATACAAAGTCTTAACTAGAAGGATGGAGAAAGTGCTGCCTTCGGTAATGTCACAAGATCAAACTGGATTTATTAAAGGCCGAAACTTAGCTTCCAATCTTCGAGGCCTGGTTAATGTAATATATTCGCCAACAAAGTCAAACACCCCAGAGGTGATATTATCGTTGGATGCAGAAAAAGCATTCTACATGATTGAAAGGAACTACCTTTTTAATACATTGGAGAAATTTGGGTTTGGCCCGAATATTTGTGCATGGATCAAACTACTGTATATTAATCCAGAAGCTTCAGATTGTATTAACAAGATTTGTTCAGACTACTTTAAACTAGAACGTGGTACCAGACAAGGATGCCCCTTGTCACCACTGCTATTTGCAATCACCATTGAACCACTGGCAGTTCACTGTCGAAATGCTTATCATATAAAGGGGATTATCCGAGAAGGACTTGAACAAAAAAAATTCTCTATATGCAGATGATATGGTACTGTATATATCAGACCCACAAAATACTGTGCCTGCAGTCTTAACAGCACTCACAGAATTTCAAAATATCTCTGGTCTCGGAATTAATTTGAATAAAAGTGTGCGCTTTCCAGTGAATACTCAAGTATACAATATTAGATTGGACACCTTCCCTTTAATCATTGCAGATCAGTTTAAATACCTAGGGGTAAATATCGCAAGTAAACATAAAGCTCTTTATCAGCAAAATTTCGCAGTCTGTATGGAAAAAATTAAGCAAGACTTGCATAAATGGTCAACCCTTTATCTTACTCTAGCTGGAAGAATTACTGTTGTTAAGATGAATATCCTTCCTTAGCTTCTCTTTTTATTTTAAAACATTCCAATATACATCAGTAAATAATTTTTTAACACTAGAATTACCAGAGCCTACGAAAAAAGTCGTAATTCCGTCCCACCTTAAATCGCTTCTTAAATCCCTTCACACCTCTCCGCCAGCGTCCTTTGTCTTCTAAATGTGCTGATAAAGAGAAGCTAGGAGCAGCTGGCTATTCCATCCCCCCACCAATTTAGAACGTGCATGAACTTCTCCCAGCTCATGCCTTGATTGAGTATCTGGGAGAGAAGTGGAGTTTTAGAGTGGAAATAATAGATCGTTATTTGGAACACACACATTTCATGTCTGTTCCGTTTCTATAGTAATCTGTGTAAACACATTGTTAAAATAGAAACGTTTTTTATATTCGTACCCTGTAGGGTACCCTGTAGGGGCCCGTGGTCACCGCCAGGCGGCGCCCCGATGCCGGTTTATCCCGTGTGGTCCTCGGCCAGGGCTGGAGCCCGGTCGGGACGCCTTGGAGGACCGGAGGAGGGTGTGTGCCTCCTCCAGACCGAGTGGGGGCGTCCGTCCTGGTTATGCAGGGGGCCTCGGGTACAGGGCTTGGAAGCCCAGCCCCGTAGGGACCCGTGGCCACCGCCAGGCGGCGCCCCAGTGCCTAATTATCC
>JANRMT010062808.1:5223819-5268773 GCA_026402145.1 Polypterus bichir lapradei
CAGAAGGAACTCCCAATCCAGCTCAGGGCGGCGAAGGAGCAGTACAGGAGAAAGCTGGAGCAGAAGTTGCAGAATAACAGCGTGGAGGAAGTGTGGGATGGGATGAAGATCATCACTGGCTGCAGCTTGAAGCGGGGTGTACTTTCTCCGGTCCTGTTCAGCCTATATACATCGGACTTCCAATACAACTCAGAGTCCTGCCATGTGCAAAAGTTTGCTGACGACAATGCTATCGTGGGCTGCATCAGGCGTGGGCAGGAGGATTATAGGAACCTAATCAAGGACTTTGTTAAATGGTGCGACTCAAACCACCTACAACTGAATACCAGCAAAACCAAGGAGCTGGTGGTGGATTTTAGGAGGACCAGGCCCCTCATGGACCCCGTGATCATCAGAGGTGACTGTGTGCAGAGGGTGCAGACCTATAAATACCTGGGAGTACAGCTGGATGATAAATTGGACTGTACTGCCAATACTGATGCTCTGGTTTGGAAAGGACAGAGCCGACTATACTTCCTTAGAAGGCTGGTGTCCTTCAACACCTGCAGTAAGATGCTGCAGATGATCTATCAGATGGTTGTGGCAAGCACCCTCTTCTACGCAGTGGTGTGCAGGGGAGGCAGCATAAAGAAGAGGGATGTCTCACCAATGGACAAACTGGTGAGGAAGGCAGGCTCTATTGTAGGCTTGGAGCTGGACAGTTTGACATCCGTGGCAGAGCGATGGGCACTGAGCAGGCTCCTGTCAATAATGGAGAATCCACTGCATCCACTGAACAGTATCATCACCAGATAGAGGAGCAGCTTCAGCGACAGACGGCTGTCACTGTCCTGCTCCACTGACAGACTGAGGAGATCGTTCCTCCCCCACACTATGTGACTCTTTAATTCCACCCAAAGTCATTGTCCGTCTGTTATACCTTCATTGTTATCACTCTTTAATATTGTTATTTATCAGTATGCTGCTGCTGGAGTATGTGAATTTCCCCTTGGGATTAATAAAGTGTCTGTCTGTCTGTCTTTTTGCCCTCGAAATGGATGTTTCAACAAGGCAACGACCCCAAAAACAGTAAACGAGCAGCATCTTGGTTCCAGACCAACAAGACTGACATTATGGAGTGGCTAGCCCAATCCCCACACCTTAATCCAATAGAAAAATTGTAGGGTGGCATCAAAAATGCTGTTTCTGAGGCAATATCAAGAAATGCCAAAGAACTGAGGAATGTAGTCCAATCATTCTGAGCTGTTCACAGGTGCCAGAAGTTGATTCACTCCATGCAAAACAGATGTGCAGCAGTTCTTAGAAACGGTGGTTATAAAACAAAATATTAGTTCAGTGATTCAAAGGAAAGCAAGATCTTGAAACATTTTTCAGTTTATTCAGTGAATGTTTGAGTTTGTAAAGAAGAATGCAGACACTGCAATTTTTTTGAGCAGCCTAATATTACCTTTTCTTGACTGTCTGTAAAGGAATAACACAAATTTGATAAATTTGTCTTCATGTTTTGATTTGAAATACATTGGGAACACTGCACATTCTATTTGCATGTATGGTAATAAAAGCTATTATAAGGATTTTGAGATTTATTCACATTTTTAAACACACTGCTCTTATTCTGAACACAACTGTAAATGTGATGGACTGATTACTTGGGCTGGTTCCTGCCTCCATGCTGATGCTGCCAAGATATGTTCTGGTGTTCCCTATTGTCACAACTGACTTTTTCAGGCCAACCACAAAGAAAACTCCTAAATGTTCTAACTACAAATGATTAGCTGTTAAATTAATAATTACATTTATGTAAACAATACAAAAATTCCCAAAAACAAAAAAAAAAATACATATTCAAACAGTTAATAATATGTACATACAGTAATTGTATATGTTTTGTTAAGCTTACATGAATAGGATGCTACCTTTCTTTTGCTCTGTTGCAGTTGCTCCTGCCTGGGGCGTAGCGGTGTAGGATTTGGCAGTAGTTGAAGACATAGGCACACGGGGCCCTTTTTTCAAACTGCGTTTTAGAAGAAATGCCACTAAACTTTTTTAAACTGAAGGCTGAACACTTTTTCAAGTATTCTCTTAATGCAAAAATTCTGGAGATTGACTTGGATTGTTCAGTAAATTTATATCAATTTTGCTCCTTTTTTTTGATGAACTGACAGCCTCCAATTTGTAGCTGCATTGAGATACGTTGTTATTTCTTAAAAATAATTATGGTGGGCTAACAGCCTGTAAACCTGAATTCAGTGATGCATACAAATAAATAAAAAAAGAATGCTCAAGGACACTTTTCACAAAAATAGGTGGTGAATTTACAGTACCTATGACTAAGGCTGCCACCTAATTCTGAAGAGGACAGTTCAGCACAAAAAATAGGACTTTGTGGGATGCCTTCCTCTATGATACTATAGTCCACCTTGTTTTTCTTGCATGGTGTTTTAGAAACGTTCTTTGGTTTTGGCCACAGTTCATGGTAATCTCAAAGAAAATGTGTTCATTGACCAACTAATAATTATCCTAGGCATTTTCAAATCCACCTACTCCAGTTCTAAGAGCAAAAGCCTATTTCCCAGGCAGCACTGGGCACAATGCAGGAAAAGAGCCCAGACAGGGTTCTAATTTCTCACGGAGTCCACTCCTTCACATACCCACACTCACACCAAGATCTTTTAACCAAGTGACCGAGGCTTTGAGAATGTGGGAGGAAAACTGAAGGAAATCGCGTAGACAGAGTGACAACATGCAGACTCCACATAGACAACCAACTGCTGGATTTGAACCTAGTACAGTTGATATGTAAAGAGGCCGTGCTAATCAGTTTGCTCTCTACTGTGCCACATAAGCTAATAATATGTTAAGAATATTTTAAGTAATTATCTGAAATTAAATTAAATTGACAGCATTTACACTTACAGCCTTATGCTGACTGCTCAACTGTCTTCAAGCTCCAGAAACTTTCTCTGGCTGGAGAAATACAAATTTTTATTTTACTTAGCATATTTTATTTTACATGTGCTAGATTTTTTTTTGTAATATTCGAACGATGTCTGGCTTTTTGACTAAATATGAGTGGAAATCTCTACAAAAAAAGTTGAAGAATTAAATTTTTAAAGTTAAAATGGCAGAGATAACAAATTATTTAACAGGATAGCTAATAACTTTATCTATGCACAATTTTGTGAATTACAATAAACATTAGAAAGAATGAGCTCTGGGAATTAAAAAAAAATATATATTTTTATCAAAGTGTTTTTTTTAAACTGTAGGTTTTTGACACCTCCTCCTCCACACACTCTTTCATTACCCTCCAGAGACTGAACCCCACCTCTGTTAAATTTAAGGATTTCAGTTTAAGCCCTGATATGTATTATCTTGAAATACATTACTGTATGTGTTACCAATGTTTCTGCACTGTTTAAATCTCTGCATGATTCATCCAGTATATATATTGTTCATTCAAAAAATGGCTAGTACAAGTCTTAAAAAAGGCTACATTTAAGTCCAGCCTTATGAGTCCACTACAAGCTCAAATTTAATTAAAAACATTCAAATGAACACACACATTT
The DNA here is from genome assembly GCA_026402145.1 of Polypterus bichir lapradei. Lineage (NCBI taxonomy): Eukaryota > Metazoa > Chordata > Cladistia > Polypteriformes > Polypteridae > Polypterus > Polypterus bichir. The sequence goes on from JANRMT010062808.1 coordinate 5,227,389, forward strand.
AAATAGTGATCCGGTGGAACTAGATTTTCTACATTTTAAATAACCTGTTATATAGTAAAATATTATGTGTTTATAGCCATATTTATGTTTCATTTGAAACTTATATGTGATTGCTTGCTGTGTGCAAGACAATAAACAGCTAGACAGAAAAAAACAACTGCTGAATAAGCTAATATTAAACCACAACACGTAGTGGGTCTATCAAATATAAACACATAAACACATAAAGTTGGTGGTTGCCCAGAGCAGCTGTATTCATATGTATTCATACAGGCTGTCCTGAATGCATGAATTAATTACTGGACATTTCTGCATAAATGCTGTGTGAAATGGGCTTTTGGATGGAAACAATCATCTGACTAAACACCACCCTTGGACTCTTGACATACTCAGCTATATTTAATTACAAATTTGAACTCACTACCCCTGAAGAAAAGGTTAAAGCAGAGCTTAAACTCTTTTTTGCTTTCAAACAGAAAAGGATCCACTAATGTGGTGGAAGGGCTAAGTTTCAGAGCTACCTCTCTTTACCGAATCTGGCAGTATGCATTCCAGCATCCAGTGTACCATCAGAGAGTCAGTTCTGTGCCTGTGGGCACATTAGTTTAATCTGTGACCTGTGACAGGAGACAAAGTTAAGAAATTTAATGCATATAGGAAAATAGACCAGAAGCACTTAATTTCTTATGAAAAGATGAGTCACTGTAGCTCATTAGATTTGTTTAAATTTGTGATATTTTATTGTTAACAGTTTCATATTTGAACAGTTTTGTTGTTTTGATATTGTTGAAAATGAGCATTTTGTATTTTTACTTTTGGTTATTGTGAACTAGACATGTTTGGTATTCCTGAAAGTTATTTGTTGTACGTACATTGAGCATGGGAAAGACGCTATGTAAATAAAATGTATTATTATTTTATGTATATCTAATTATAGCATGTGATATTAAAACAACTATATTTGTAATGTGAAATTATATCGTCCCATCCGTAGTGTGTACATACATGCAAATATAAACTACGTTGTATAGACATTTATCCATCCATTCTCTTCCGCTTATCCGGGGTCGGTTCGCGAGGGCAGCAGCTTGAGCAGAGAGGCCCAGACTTCCCTCTCCCCGGCCACTTCTTCCAGCTCTTTCGGGAGAATCCCAAGGCGTTCCCAGGCCAGCTGGGAGAAAGTCCCTCCAGCATGTCCTGGGTCTTCCCCGGGGTCTCCTCCCGGTTGGACGTGCTCGGAACACCTCACCAGGGATGCGTCTAGGAGGCATCCTGATCAAATGCCCAAGCCACCTCATCTGACTCCTCTCGATGCGGAGGAGTAGCGGCTCTACTCTGAGCCCCTCCCGGATGACTGAGCTTCTCACCCTATCTTTAAGGGAAAGCCCAGACACCCTGCGGAGGAAACTCATTTCAGCCGCTTGTATTCGCGATCTCGTTCTTTCGGTCACTACCCATAGCTCATGACCATAGGTGAGGGTACTAACATAGATTGACTGGTAAATTGAGAGCTTTGCTTTACGGCTCAGCTCTTTTTTCACCACAACAGACCGATACAGAGCCCGCATCACTGCGGATGCCGCACCGATCCGCCTGTCGATCTCACGGTCCATTTTTCCCTCACTCGTGAACAAGACCCCGAGATACTTGAACTCCTCCATGTGGGGCAGGATCTCTCCCCCAACCCTGAGAGGGCACTCCGCCCTTTTCCTGCTGAGGACCATGGTCTCGGATTTGGAGGTGCTGATTCTCATCCCAGCCGCATCACACTCAGTTGCGAACCAATCCAGAGAGAGCTGAAGATCACGGCCCGATGAAGCAAACAGGACAACATCATCTGCAAAAAGCAGTGACCCAATCCTGAGTCCACCAAACCGGACCTCTTCAACACCCTGGCTGCGCCTAGAAATTCTGTCCATAAAAGTTATGAACAGAATCTGTGACAAAGGGCAGCCCTGGTGGAGTCCAACTCTCACTGGAAACGGGCTCGACTTACTGCCGGCAATGCGGACCAAGCTCTGACACTAGTTGTACAGGGACCGAACAGCTCTTATCAGGGACTCCGGTACCCCATACTCCCGGAGCACCCCCCACAGGATTCCCCGAGGGACACGGTCGAATGCCTTTTCCAAGTCCACAAAACACATTTAGACTGGTTGGTCAAACTCCCATGCACACTCCAGGATTCTGCTAAGGGTGTAGAGCTGGTCCACTGTTCCGCGACCAGGACGAAAACCACACTGTTCCTGCTGAATCCGAGGTTCGACTGTCCGACGGACCCTCCTCTCCAGAACCCCCGAATAGACTTTTCCAGGGAGGCTGAAGTGTGTGATCCCTCTGTAGTTGGAACACACCCTCCGGTCCCCCTTTTTAAAGAGGGGGACCACCACCCCGGTCTGCCAATCCAGAGGCACTATCCCCAATGTCCACGCGATGTTGCAGAGACGTGTCAACCAAGACAGTCCTACAACATCCAGAGCCTTGAGGAACTCCGGGCGTATCTCATCCACCCCCGAGGCCCTGCCACCAAGGAGTTTTTTGACCACCTCGGTGACCTCAGTCCTAGAGATGGGAGAGCCCACCTCAGAGTCCCCAGGCTCTGCTTCCTCATTGGAAGGCATGTTAATAGGATTGAGGAGGTCTTCGAAGTACTCCCCCCACCGACCCACAACGTCCCGAGTCGAGGTCAGCAGCGCACCATCCCCACCATATACAGTGTTGACACTGCACTGCTTCCCCCTCCTGAGACGCTGGACGGTGGACCAGAATCTCCTCGAAGCCATCCGAAAGTCGTTCTCCATGGCCTTCGCAAACTCCTCCCATGCCCGAGTTTTTGCCTCAGCAACCACCGAAGCCGCATTCCGCTTGGCCTGCCGGTACCTATCAGCTGCCTCTAGAGACCCACAGGACAAAAAGGTCCTATAGGACTCCTCCTTCAGCTTGACGGCATCCCTCACCACCGGTGTCCACCAATGGGTTCGGGGATTGCCGCCACGACAGGCACCGACCACCTTACGGCTACAGCTCCGGTCAGCCGCCTCAACAATAGAGGCACGGAACATGGTCCATTCGGACTCAATGTCCCCCACCTCCCTCGAGATGTGGTCGAAGTTCTGCCGAAGGTGGGAGTTGAAGCTACTTCTGACAGGGGACTCTGCCAGCTGTTCCCAGCAGACCCTGACAACACGTTTGGGTCTACCAGGCCTGACCGGCATCTTCCCCCACCATCGAAGCCAACTCGCCACCAGGTGGTGATCAGTTGACAGCTCCGCCCCTCTCTTCACCCGAGTGTCCAAGATATGTGGCCGCAAGTCCGATGACACGACCACAAAATCGATCATCGAACTGAGGCCTAGGGTGTCCTGGTGCCAAGTGCACATATGAACACCCCTATGCTTGAACATGGTGTTCGTTATGGACAATCTGTGACGAGCACAGATGTCCAATAACAAAACACCGCTCGGGTTCAGATCGGGGGGACCATTCTTCCCAATCACGCCCTTCCAGGTCTCACTGTCATTGCCCACGTGAGCATTGAAGTCTCCCAGCAGAACGAGGAAGTCCCCAGAAGGTATGCCCTTTAGCACCCCCACCAGAGACTCCTTAAAGGGTGGATACTCCAAACTGCCGTTCGGCGCATACGCACAAACAACAGTCAGGACCCTCCCCCCCCACCCGAAGGCGGAGGGAGGCCACCCTCTCGTCCACTGGGGTAAACCCCAAAGCACAGGCTCCAAGTTGGGGGGCAATAAGTATGCCCACACCTGCTCGGCGCCTCTCACCGGGGGCAACTCTCAAGGAGATTGGTTCCAAGGTCCAAGCTGTGCATCGAGATGAGTCCGACTATATCTAGCCAGAACCTCTCAACCTCGTGCACTAGCTCATGCTCCTTCCCCTTCAGAGAGGTGACATTCCACGTCCCAAGAGCCAGTTTCTGTAGCCGAGGATCAGACTTCTAAGGTCTGATAGACATTTATGCATTGAAAAAATATACATTGAAATAAATGAACAAATGGTGTGCCCCCTAATGGTTGCTTACAACTTAGTTTTAAACTAATTAGACCCTTTTCTGCTATCATCCTGTATATATTTTACTATGCCTGTGCCAAGGTCTCTCTGTAGCAGTCTATCTACATTGGAGTGTTTGGCTATGTTGTAGTCAGACCAAGGGTCAAAGTCTATATTAAGTTTTCAAGTACAGTAAATGATGATTTCTTCAAAGTGCTCTTCATAGGATGCAGAGAAAATCAAAGTGTGTCACAAATAATTTGAAGACTGCTCTTGCATGTATAGGTATTGCTTTAATTGAAATTTGACTTATCGTGGTTGTAGGTTGTCAAGGTCAGAAAAGCATATTTATTTCGGTGGTTGTTTTGTGTTTCACTTAGATTATTTGTAGCTACTTAATAGGCAAAAGTTGGTGTACAGTGATCCCTCGCTATATCGCGCTTTGACTTTCGTGGCTTCATTTTAAATGTAAGCATATCTAAATATATATCACGGATTTTTCACTGGTTCGCAGATTTCTGCGGACAATGGGTCTTTTAATTTTTGGTACATGCTTCCTCAGTTTGTTTGCCCAGTTGATTTCATACAAGGGACGCTATTGGTGGATGACTGAGAAGCTACCCAATCAGAGCACGTATTAAGTATTAAATAAAACTCCTCAAGATATACGATATGCTTCCCGTGCGGTGCTTCACACACTTAAAAGCTCTAGCAGCACGTATTGATTTTTGATTGTTTGCTTTTCTCTGTCTCTCTCACTCTGACATTCTCTGCTCCTGACGGAGGGGGTGTGAGCAGAGGGGCTGTTTGCACAGAGGCTGTTTGCCTAGAGGATACGGACACTCCTCTCAAAAATGCTGAAAGACTACCTTCACATTGCTCCCTTTTTCTTACAGCCGCTTTATCGCGGTGCTTCGCATACTTAAAAGCCCAACAGCTCGTACTGATTGTTGATTGTTTGCTTTTCTCTCTCTGTCTCTCTGTCTCTCTCTCTGACATTCTCTGCTCCTGATGCGCACTCCTTTGAAGAGGAAGATATGTTTGCATTCTTTTAATTGTGAGAAAGAACTGTCATCTCTGTCTTGTCATGGAGCACAGTTTAAACTTTTAACTAAAGGGTGTTCTTTCATGTCTAGAGGTCTCTAATAATGTTAAAAATCGTATTTAAAAGGTAAACAGGTTTTCTATGCTCTAACTGCAAAAATATTAGATTTATAAATAAAGAATCCTAGTTCGTGGAAATTCATTTATCGCGGTAGAGTCTGGAATGGATTAACCGCGATAAATGAGGGTTTACTGTATAACTGTGCGGAGAATATTTATAAACAGTGTGGGAGAGTTTATAAGAGCTTAAAATATATAAAAATAACCATACAAACATATGGTTCCTACTTCGCGGATTTTCACGGGGGGGTTCTGGAACGCAACCCCCGCAATCAAGGAGGGATTACTGTATTTTAATTAGCTTAAATTAGGTGTCAGCATCCTTTTATTTTGAGATGTGAATCTCAGAATTCAGACTTCTTAAATACAGTAGGTGTCTGCCAAAACAATGTCTTTGATGTCTAAGATAATTACTGGTAAATGTGTAATAAGAAAAGTACAAACTGCCTGACCTTAACTATTATAATGTTAAAGCTACCTGTTTAACATTTTAATGAATATCATATCAGTTAATTTACTAAATCAATGTGAGAAATCAAACACATTAATAATTCCTGCATGGGGTTTTGTATAGCCCAGTTTCTATGCAAATTGGTAACAAATGTGGCATGTAATCATATATGATTGTATCCAGGGTCATAAAATTACAATAGCAGGTTAATTTCAAGAAGACTATACCAGGTAACATTTATTTTCCCTGTGGATTGAGGAAAACTAAATTACAAGCTTCCCTCCATGTTTGAATTACTTCTTGCACAGTTTAAGTCCACTTGAATTTTGTGTCTTGTTCAGGAATACGTACACTAATTAAAAACCTGATTTCACACTCTGTTTGTAGGAACTGGTGCAAAAATGAGGTTTTATATTTGTAGCTTCAGGAATTTGCTCAGTTAGGTGAAACGAGTACAAAGAGCAGTGCTGTAGACCCAGTCTGTAGAGACTGATGACAGCAAGAAGTGTTATATGTATCTGACTGAGAGAGGCAAATGCTGATAAGAGTAGTGGAAGATGGATTTATGTCCAGCAGCATCTACTGCAAGTGAGAGTTCAACTCCAAAATACATTACATTGCAGGCTATGCCCACTCACTGTGGAAAAATGTCCTCATCAGACAAACTAACTTGTACAACTCAATAGGATCTGAGGACATGAAAATGCAGAAATGAGAAATACAAGCTGTCAGGAATGGACTGGAGATCAGTACTTACTCCTTCTTTCATTCTTTATTTCATTTTGCACTTCCTTCTCCTTCTCCGATCCCTGTCTGTTGGTATTCAATGCTTAGTGCACAGCAGTTACATGATGCATAATCAGGGGACATAAACTGTGTGAGCTTGAATGGTACTTGGCTTCAGCACTGCATTTCTTACTAATGTCACAGCCCACCATGAGTTACACTGATTAGGGTTTTGCACATTTTCTGACGTTTTATAGTGTTATTTAACCTTGACTTAGTTTTTGAATTTTCAGATTCAGTCTAGTGTTTTTCATAACTGCATCTGGACTACTACTTTTTTTATATTTTTGCCTATTGTTGAATATTTTTTTTGCCATTATCCTTTTACATTTCGCCACTGTATTCCCTATTTTTCCTGTATGACCCTTTGCCTGTTTCTGCATTTTCTTTTGGATCAAGGACTTGTTCAAATGAACATTCTTTTACCTACCTGTATACCTGCTACTACTATGGCTTTCCCCAATCTGTGTAATTAAATTGGTGGACGTAGTCAGCTGTACCTTACTGAGTCTGGTGGTGATCCGCAGTCCCCCAGCCTGCTGTTACCTGTTGGTGACTTGACACTGGGGAGGCCATGCTGTTTGCACATAATGTCTTCTTCGTACAATAAGTTTGGCCAGGAAAGAAATATGAGTGTTACTTTGAATTTGACAGTGCTGCACTCAGAAAACCTTTCATATCTGTTCTGTGCACACTACTGTATATGGGCCAGCAGTTAAATCCATTTTCCAGAGACTGTGAGATACCAACTGTAATTAATGTGTACCTGCACCCATACACTACCTCTGTTTTTGTATGAGATCAGTTGTGCATTTTGAAAGTGAACACTGCTCACTTTTTCAGCCTAAAACATGGTTTTGTTCTGTGTGTTTCCTCAGAGATCAGACCCACAGCTCCTGGCTCAGTTCTACTATGCTGATGAGGAGCTCAACCAGGTGGCAGCGGAACTGGACAGCTTGGATGGCAGAAAGGATCCGCAAAGGTGCACATTGCTTGTCAACCAGTTCAGATCATGCCAGGTAATACACTCTTTACTCAAGTGCAGGTACTCTCATGCCTTTTTAAATCATCAGTGAGCTGGGATGACATGAATGGGTGACCTTGAAGAAATACAGTGTTCTTATATACATCACATAGATACATACCAGTAAGAATATTATCATACTGTGTACAGATGACAAAATATTTGAAGCTGAAATTAAATCAAGTTGTACTATACTCTCTGGAAGCAAAGAAGAATATGCCCAGCATTCACTACCACAAGAAGAACTAAATACTACGGAGGCACAGCAACACTTAACAAAATCGAGTGGAGCTAATACCAGGTACACTAGTGTAGTATTCAGTAGAAGTAGCTACTGAGTAGCATTATAAACTGTGGATAAGCTGTCTCTGAATCTAGTGGTGGAATGTCTATAAGAGGAAAAAAAGACTGTGCAGGATGACTGAGGTCATTAAAATACAGTTTGTATCCCTAAGACAGGGGTGGGCAATGTCGGTCCTGGAGAGCCGCAGTGGCTACAGGTTTTCATTCCAACCCATTTGCTTAATTTGAAACAAATCCTTGTCAATCTCCGACCTTATTTAATGTTATAGCTTGTTGCTCTGCAATGTAAGGTTCTTATATCGTAGGATATCCTACAAATGATTTGAAGCCTAAAAGGATCATTTTCAGTGTGTCACAATTTCTATTAAGTGTTTTTATAAATCAAACAGTGCATAATGAACACACAGAGATGTAAATGAAAACAAACTGGATTGAGAACTGCTGACTGCTTTGTCATTTACATCTTATTGCTTATAAGGAGCCATTAAAACACTGAATGCAACCGTTTAAGATTGAAATAAGCAGTTAAGGGTGGGGAACCGTAGCAAATGAGACCACTAAAATGAAGCATCAAAATGTCACTTAAGCAATAAGTGCTTCATCAGCAGTAATTGACTTCTCATTAAGAAACTGGGTTGGACCAAAAACCTGCAGCCAGTGTGGCTCTCCAGGACCAACATTGCCCACCCTTGCTCTAAGAGATTGTGCATTGCATAGGTCCTGAACAGAAGGCTATGGTGTTAACATTCTGTTATGACTTCACCACCTCTGAAAAGTCTTGCAGTCCTGATCTGAGCAGGTGCCTTACCAGGCTGCTACGCGACCATTACGTACACACTCCAAATGGACCCTATAAAAACTAGTGAACGTAAATGAGATGTCCATGCTTTCTAGACAATAGTTGTGCCCACTTTAGGTCATCACTTATTAGTATGTCTTGTAACCTTAGGATGACTTTTAAGAAGAGGCAATACAAACTGAACAATGAGTAAAGTGTTAAAGAACAATAGGTATAAATTAGAAAGAGAATGTAATAAGGTCTCTGACATTAAGTACTACATGTTATACTGTATAAAAAGACATTATAACAATAGAAAAATTGTGTCAAGAACGAACCGTTCAACCCAAAAACTCATCGATCCTATTCACGTAGATTGTCCAATATAACATCAAGTTGAGATTTGAATATCTTTAAAGTCGTCCTTTTCTCCATAGTTTTTAGTAATTTATTTTGTGTGTGTAATTCTCATCACAATTTTAAACACGTTGACCATGTCACTTCATAATCTTTGTTTGCTTAAACTAAAAAGGTTCAACTTCTTCAATATTTCCTCATAGCTTAGACCTCTTAGTCCCAGAATCTGCCTAGTCACAGACTTTCTCATACTGCTGTGTCTTTTTGTTAAATGGATACAAAAACTGAACACTGTACTCCAGATGAGACCTCACTGGTTAATTATAGTACTCCACACATCATGACTTAACATCCTGTTAGCCTTCTTGATTGCTTGTGAAGACTGTCTTGATGTAGGTGGTAACTGCTGTGTCCTTATCACAGGCCAGGAAGCTCTTATTTACTCAGAGAGTTGTGCAAATGTGGAACAAACTATTGAGTCATATAATTGACACAGTAACATTTAAGACAACTGTTTAAGAAGTGTCTGGATAATAATAATAAACTAGGGGGCTTCGCCCCCTGCTCGCTTTGCTCACCAATCCCTCCGGCCTGCGCTACACGCCAGCCACTTTGCGTCTCTGCCTCTCGTGTATGTGGATTTCAATTTCATCAAACAAAAAATCTTTTAATTCTCACGGATACACCTCTTTATTGGGAAGAAACATTACTTTCCCCTGATGGCAATACGAATTAGTTGATCTACAAGTCTCCGACTTAAAGTTTAAATCTGAACAATATATTTGATCTCTTTTCGCAGTTCCTTTATTTCAACAAGTAATTTCCATTTGTTTGCGCTAATACGATCTTTACTATCATTTTTTTGAGACTTTCGAATTTTAGTACTTTCATTATCTCTAACCTGCTCTGCATGTGTATCGCACCAATGTTTTTGAATTCTTTACTATGTTCTGCTTTGTCATCTACTCTTTGTCTTTTATTTCCAGCCCCGGGCGTGGTTAAATCTCTTGGCACAAAGTCTTGTCTCGCAGGACATGAAAGTATCTCTCTGAAAAAGTCACGTCTCGTCTCATCCCTGGATTTTTTTTATTATAATAGAGAGATTTTATTTATATAGTGCCTTTACTATTTTCAAGGATGAGATATTGGGACAGCTTAGCCATTAGGTAAACAAGCAAACTGGATGGACTGAATAGTCTCCTCTTGTTTGTCAAATTTCTTATGTTCTTGTAAGTAGTAATGCACAAATCACTTGGCCTTAGATTGAAATCGGTCAGTTTTTTGCTTGCTATTATGAAATCGGCTATCGGTTCCAATTGGCTAATTGGACTGCCAGATTTATTATATAGAATATGTTAAGCTAAGAGCATGTGCATTACCAGTAGAGTGCAATACGTGAAAACTGCTGAAAAAAATAACTACTGTTTAGAAGTATTTCAAAGTGTCTGAAAGTAACAGGACTGCTATCTGTAAAATGTATAATGGAAAAGTTAGTCGTGGTGAATTTAAAGCAGAAACGTTTGACACAACTAATTTGACTAGACAAATGTTAATGTTTGTGAACCATGCATTTCTCGCAACGCATGCCCCACTACCAACCCTGATTTAGAAAAAAAAAAAATGTCCTTTCAATGAGCTTTTGCACTTCCAATGCAGAGCCCACAAATAACAACCCCCCATTTCTACCCCCCACAACCAGCACTCTCTAAAATTGTTTCTACCTCTTACCATGTTTTCTGACCTTCAGTTGCAGGACACATTTAGGCATAACCGCACACTTGCTTTCTCCAGGCCAGGTTGAAGTTGTCTGCTATCATAATCTATAGTTAACTTAAGTAAATTAATTAAAAGCAATATGTAAGATGTGCAAAGACACCTGTGAGTACTTTGGGAAAACCCATGCAGACAGTGCTTAGGGTGGGGATTAAAGCCATCTCTCAGGAGAAAGTGTTGCAAAAGAATTAAAGGAAGAAAAATATAAATTAAAAAAGCAGCAATATACACTGTGGCTGACTTGTTTGCAGTGGGTTATGCTTTGTGATTTGTCATAGGTTGATGACGTTACACCAGTGCTTTGTAAGTCTTCAAACTGCATGATAAATAAGTTAATAAGACACTTTCTTTATTAAATTACAGAACTGTGGGCTAATAGTTCATATTTTTCTATATACAAATTATGTGGTGTTTATGTGCAATGCACGTTAAATTTTCTTTTAAATGTCTACAAAACCCTGGGCCTAATTTATATTATATAGAAATTTAATTGAACTTAACCGAATCCTAATGTTTACACACTCTGCTTGAGTCATTCATGTGACACATTGGAATGGGCAAGGTGTAAAGTCAGAAATTGGATTCGGACAGGTCGATTTCACATTAAAAATGCCAGTGATCAAAACTGACCTCAAAAATCTTTATCAGTGTATCTCTACTTATTAGGTGTACATTCAAGACTTTTCAGACTTTCATTGTGAATTCAAACCTAACACTTTTACTTTCTATGTGTAACACCATACATTTACTTATATTAAATTTAATCTGCCACAAATCTGTCCAAGTCCCTCGGTAACAATACCCTTCCACCTGGTCTGGTATACAGACAACCCACCCTTGCGGAACTGCTTTTACAGAAGTTTGGATGCAAGGCTTGCGCACAGCAAAGAGACCAGGGGGTCATGCACAGTGGCATTTCTAGGAATTAGTGGTACTTGTGTGACAGACACCCTTGGGTGTGGGTTCTCCATGGGGCTTCCTGGAGCTATTTCTAGGAGATTAGGAATTACTTGTGGGAGTCTGGGAGAAGATGCTGATTTCTGGGAGACTTGGGATGTCTGGGTAGCGTCTGTAAACTTAACCAGCTTATTAATTATATTCTTGTCTAGATCATTTATGTATAGTAAAAAGAGCAGTGGCCCTGGCACTAATCCCTAATGGACTTCACTTTTAGCATCACCTAATTCTGAAAAAGCACCCCTCACCATAACCGTTTGCTTCCTTTGTTTGAGTCTGTTTTGTACTCGCCTAAACATCATACATTAAATTGCTACATCTTTTAGTATGATCACTTAACATTAATGTGGAACCTTACCAAAAGCCTTCTGGAAATCAAGAGAAATAATATCTAGAATTCCAGTATATTAGTGAAACACAACCTTCCCTGTCTGAACCCGTGCTATTTGTTAATACTTCTAGTAATAATTGCTTCAATTAATTTACTTGTTATGCGCCTTAAGCTTAGTGGCCTATGATTACTTGGATCAGCTGAATCACTCTTTTTCTACAACAGGATAATATTTGCTAGCTTCCAGTTCTTGGGAATTTCCCCAATGTGCACAGATTTAAAGAAAAATAAGCATCAAGGTCCGTTCATATATGTACTCGCTAACTTCCTTAACACTAGAATTACCAGAGCCTATGAGAAAACTCGTAAATCCGGCCCACCTTAAATCCGTTCGCACCTCTCCACCAGCGTCTTTTGTCCTGTAAATGTGCCGATTAATACAAGCAGCAAGCAGCTGGCTATTCCATCCCCCACTGTTGCAGAACATTCACTAAGTTCTCCCAGCTCATGCCTTGTTTGATTATCTGGGAGTGAGTGAACTGCTGGAGTTTTAGAGTAGAAATAATATATCGTTATTTGGAACACATGCATTTTATGTGTGTTCCGTTTCTACAGTAATCTGTGCAAACACATTGTTAAAACAGAATTTTTTTTATATGTTAGTAATAAATGTTAAAAAATGTAGGCATAAACTATAGAATGTGTGAAGCCTGAAGTTCAAAGATCAAATAAACATTTTCACAAAAGGTTCAAGAACGATACAACAGCTTCCGTGGTGTAGCGGTAAGATTTGCTGACTGCCTTTCTTGATCTGACTCTAAGTAACAGTGGCAGCGTAAATTCACACACAATCTGATGCTGTTCGTTTTCAAATAATATTGCATTAGTGCAATGACGTTTTGTTATCGATACTATTCAGGTCATAAAATGATTTCTTCAAAATGTTACATATACCTACGTCTGTGTTTTTTTTTTTTTTTTTTTTTTTTTTTTTTTTTTTTTGACATTATACACCATAAGGTGCATGCTAATTCTGCGTGAGCAGGAACACTCAATAAAACTGAATAAAAAAAAATAAAGTGACAGTGAGATACGAAGAAGACAGATTCACCAACGTTTGTGTGTCAGCTTTTATCCCTCCAGATCAGAGAATGTCCAGTTCCATTGCCTCAAAACACTACTCACATCTACAGTTAGTCCCAGTTTCAAATAAAAACTAACAGCGTCAGATCCCTAGGGTGGTAGTATGTATCATGATCGTGAGAGAATAAAAGTGAAAAGAAAAAAAAAAAAAAGGTAACTTTTACAAGTATAGTACTATAAATGTACACGGCCGGTTACAGACACAAACCAAATGTATGTGTGTACTGTATAATATTAACAAAAGAGTAGTGCACTACTGAAAACGGCAAATATAGGAGGCAGTGGGGTTCAAACCGGTGGCCCCTTGATTACAAGTCCGCAAATCTTACTGCTACGCAACAGAAGCTGTTGTATCATTCTTGAACCTTTTGTGAAAGTGTTTATTTGATCTTTGGACTACATTTTGTAACATTTATTACTAAAATTTGAAAACGTTTCTGTTTTAACAATGTGTTTACACAGATTATTATAGAAACGAAACACACATGAAATGCATGTGTTCCAAATAATGATCTATTATTTCCACTCTAAAACAACAACAACAACATTTATTTATATAGCACATTTTCATACAAACAGTAGCTCAAAGTGCTTAAAAACTCCAGCAGTTCACTCACTCCCAGATTATCAAACAAGGCATGAGCTGGGAGAACTTAGTGAATGTTCTGCGACGGTGGTGGATGGAATAGCCAGCTGCTTGTCTTAATCAGCACATTTACAGGGCAAAAGATGCTGTTGGAGAAGTGCGAACGGATTTAAGGTGGGCCGGATTTACAAGTTTTCTCGTAGTCTCTGGTAATTCTAGTGATAAAGGATAAATGTTATGTGGTCCTGGTGATTTGTTACACTTCAGCTTGTGTACAGTAATCTAAACAATACTTCTCCTTCTACAATTTCCAGATTACTTAGTAAAAAATTAAACAGAATACTGTACAACATTTTGATGAGGTTTCCAAACCTGGTGGTCTAAGTTTTCTCTGCTTGAACATAGAAATTACAACATTGTCCACCCAAAGGATACTGTACTTGGAGTGACACAAGCTTTTACAATCAGCATTTTAAGTAAATCATACAATAGATGGTGAATATGATTATATTATTCATCTCAGAGTCCTTCAGGTGTCTGATGAGACCAAGAGAGAACTTTTTTGCCTTAATTCTAAGCGGTATGTGTGGAGACAACCAGGCACTGCTCATCACTTGTCCAATACAGTCCCTACAGTGAAGCATGGCGGTGGCAGCATCATGCTGTGGGGGTGCTCTTCAGCTGCAGGGACAGGACGACTGGTTGCAATTGAGGGAAAGATGAATGCGGCCAAGTACAGGGATATCCTGGACAAAAACCTTCTCCAGAGTGCTAAGGACCTCAGACTGGGCCGAAGGTTTACCTTCCAACAAGACAATGACCCTAAGCACACAGCTAAAATAACGAAGGAGTGGCTTCACAACAACTCTGTGACTGTTCTTGAATGGCCCAGCCAGAGCCCTGACTTAAACCCAATTGAGCATCTCTGGAGAGACCTAAAAATGGCTGTCCACCAACGTTTACCATCCAACCTGACAGAACTGGAGAGGATCTGCAAGTAGGAATGGCAGAGAATCCCCAAATCCAGGTGTGAAAAACTTGTTGCATCTTTCCCAAGAAGACTCATGGCTGTATTAGCTCAATAGGGTGCTTGTACTAAATACTGAGCAAAGGGTCTGAATACTTAGGACCATGTGATATTTCAGTTTTTCTTTTTTAATAAATCTGCAACAATTTCAAAAATTCTTTTTTTGTCTGTCAATATGGGGTGCTGTGTGTACATTAATGAGGGAAAAAATTAATTTAAATGATTTTAGCAAATGGCTGCAATATAACAAAGAGTAAAAAATTGAAGGGGGTCTGAATACTTTCCGTACCCACTGTAGATAATATACATAAAGCTTTTAAGAAATAGCATCCTGATGTAGGTTTATCACTTGTCACAATGTCCAAGAGCAATGCTGACTCTTATATTTGATATACACTGGAGTGAGTCTATGGAGTCTGTCATAATTCTGTAGATTTGATCCACTAAAAGCATTTGCAGAGTATTCATGACAACAGAAGAGAGTGCCACTGATCTTTTGCTTTTCAGGAATGTTACTTTAGTTTTCCTGTACAATGGATTTCACATTTTTTTTTCTTGTTTTTATGTTCATGTTTTTTCAGGCTGTAGTTTAGTGTGTCATGTTGGTTATGTTGAATGGGTTACTATGGTTCTGTATGTCACTAGGGTCCATGACTTGTGTTTGTGTTTATAATGTTTATTATGTCACTGGATTGTGGTCATGGTGGCCATCTTTAAAACAGCAATCCATATGTTCAGAAAATGTTTGTTTGCAGTTTGTTTTTATTTTTTTTTTGTTTTTGTTTTTTACAAGGGAAAGAGACTCTTTTCTTCCATGAGAAAACTCAGTTTCTGGTTCATTTTCTTTTCAGTGTTTTTTTACTTTCAGCTTAGACTCTTGTTTGTCTCTGATAATAAGCTTGTAGTGCCCTTTTGATTTGATTGTGATCTCAGCCTTTGGTAAACAAACTGCTTAGTATTGGGGATTCTCTTTCTCTCTCTCTCTCTCCCTCTCTGCCCTTTGAAAGTTATCTCTGCCTCACTCATAAAACAAATATTAACTGACTGCTCTGATCTTTTTATGGGAGGACTGAATTGATATTGGAACAGTATTTGTGACTCCTCGAACCGCCACCTTATCTTGGTGGAGGGGTTTGCATGTCCCAATGATTCTAGGAGCTCTGTTGTCTGGGGCTTTATGCCCCTGGTAGAGTCACCCAAGGCAAACTGGTCCTAGGTGAGGGATGAGACAAAGAGCGGTTCAACCAAACCTCCTATGATGAACAAAAACCTTGGACGACGTTTTCCCTCGCCCGGATGCGGGGCACCGGGGCCCCCTTCTGGAGCCAGGCCTGGAGGTGGGGCTTGATGGCGAGCGTCTGGTGGCCGGTCCTGCACCCATGGGGCTCGGCCGGGCACAGCCCGAAGAGACAACGTGGGTCCTCCTTCCCATGGGCTCACCACCTATAGGAGGGGCCAAGGAGGTCGGGTGCAGTGTGAGATGGGTGGTGGCCGAAGGCGGGGACCTTGGTGATCCAATTCTCGGCTACAGAAGCTGCCTCTTGGGACGTGGAATGTCACCTCTCTGAAGGGGAAGGAGCCTGAGCTAGTGTGCGAAGTCGAGAGGTTCCGGCTAGATATAGTCGGGCTCATCTCGACGCACAGCTAGGACTCTGGAACCAATCTCCTTGAGAGGGGCTGGACTCTCTGCCACTCTGGAGTTGTCCCCGGTGACAGGCGCCAAGCGTGTGTGGGCATACTTATTGCCTCCCGACTTGGAGCCTGTTCATTGGGGTTTACCCCGGTTGACGAGAGGGTGGCCTCCCTCCGTCTTTGGGTGGGGGGACGGGTCCTAACTGTTTTTTGTGTATATGCGCCAAACAGCAGTTTGGAGTACCCACCTTTTTTGGAGTCCCTGGAGGGGGTGCTAGAGGGCATACCTTCTGGGGACTCCCTCATACTGCTGGGAGACTTCAATGCTCACATGGGCAATGACAATGGGACCTGGAAGGGCGTGATTGGGAGGAATGGCCCCCCCAATCTGAACCGGAGCGGTGTTTAGTTATTGGACTTCTGTGCTCGTCACGGATTGTCCATAATGAACACCATGTTCAAGCATAGGGGTGTTCATATGTGCACTTGGCACCAGGACACCCTAGGCCTCAGTTCGATGATTGACTTTGTGGTCGTGTCGTCGGACTTGCGGCCACTTGTCTTGGACACTCGGTTGAAGAGAGGGGCGGAGTTGTCAACTGATCACCACCTGGCGGTGAGTTGGCTTCGATGGTGGGGGAGGATGCCGGTCAGGCCTGGTAGGCCCAAACGTGTTGTGAGGGTCTGCTGGGAACATCTGGCAGAGTCCCCTGTCAGAAGTAGCTTCAACTCACACCTCCGGCAGAACTTCGACCACATCCTGAGGGAGGTGTTGGACATCGAGTCCGAATGGGCCATGTTCCATGTCTCTATTAAAGAGGCGGCTGACCGGAGTTGTGGCCGTAAGGTGGCCGGTGCCTGTCGTGGCGGCAATCCCCAAACCCGTTGGTGGACACCGGCGGTGAGGGATGCCGTCAAGCTGAAGAAGAATTCCTACCTGACCATTTTGTCCTGTGGGACTCTGGAGGCAGCTAATAGGTACCGGCAGGCCAAGTGGAATGCAGCTTTGGTGGTTGCTGAGGCAAACACTCGGGCGTGGGAGGAGTTTGGGAAGGCTATGGAGAACGACTTTCAGACGGCTTCGAGGAGATTCTGGTCCACCGTCCGGTGTCTCAGGGCGGGAAGGCAGTGCAGTGTCAACACTGTATATGGTGGGGATGGTGCGCTGCTGACCTTGACTCGGGACGTTGTGGGTCGGTGGGGGAATACAACCCCAATTCCAATGAAGTTGGGACGTTGTGTAAAACGTAAATAAAAACAGAATACAATGATTTGCAAATCCTTTTCAACCTATATTCAATTGAATACACTACAAAGACAAGATATCGAATGTTCAAACTGATAAACTTTATTGTTGTTTTGCAAATCTTGCAAACACATTCAAAAAAAGCTGGGATAGGGGCAGGAAAAGACTGAGAAAGTTGAGGAATGTTCAAAAAACACCTGTTTTGAACATTCCACAGGTGAACAGGTTAATGGAAACAGGTGTTTGTCATGATTGGGTATAAAAGGAGCATCCCCAAAAGGCTCAGTCGTTCACAAGCCAGGATGGGGCAAGGTTCACCACTTTGTGAACAACTGCGTGGGCAAATAGTCCAACAGTTTAAGAACAACGTTTCTCAACGTACAATTGCAAGAAATCTAGGGATTTCATCATCTACTGTCCATAATATCATCAAAAGATTCAGAGAATCTGAAGAAATCTCTGCACGTAAGCGGCAAGGCCGAATACCAACACTGGATGCCTGTGACCTTTGATCCCTCAGGCGGCACTGCATTAAAAACCAACATCATTTTGTAAAGGATATTACCACGTCGGCTCAGGAATACTTCAGAAAACCATTGTCAGTTAACACAGTTTGTCACTACATCTACAAGTGCAAGTTAAAACTCTACCATGCAAAGCGAAAGCCATATATCAACAACTCCCAGAAATGCTGCCGGCTTCTCTGAGCCCGAGCTCATCTGAGATGGACTGACGCAAAGTGGAAAAGTGTGCTGTGGTCTGACGAGTCCACATTTCAAATTGTTTTTGGAAATCATGGATGTCGTGTCCTCCGGGCCAAAGAAGAAAAGGACCATCCGGATTGTTATCAGCGCAAAGTTCAAAACCCAGCATCTGTGATGGTATGGGGGCATGTTAGTGCCCATGGCATGAGTAACTTGCACATCTGTGAAGGCACCATTAATGCTGAAAGGTACATACAGGTTTTGGAGCAACATATGCTGCCATCCAAGCGACGTCTTTTTCAGGGACGTCCCTGCTTATTTCAGCAGGACAATGCGAAGCCACGTTCTGCATGTGTTACAACAGCGTGGCTTCATAGTAAAAGACTTTGGGTACTAGACTGGCCTGCCTGCAGTCCAGACCTGTCTCCCATTGAAAATGTGTGGCGCATTATGAAGCGCAAAATACGACAACGGAGACCCCGGACTGTTGAGCAACTGAAGTTGTACATCAAGCAAGAATGGGAAAGAATTCCACCTACACAGCTTCAACAATTAGTGTCCTCAGTTCCCAAATGCTTATTGAGTGTTGTTAAAAGGAAAGGTGATATACATGGTGGTAAACATGCCCCTGTCCCAGCTTTTTTGGAGCGTGTTGCAGGCATCAAATTGAAAATGAGTGAAGATTTGCAAAACAACAATAAAGTTTTATCAGTTTGAACATTCGATATCTTGTCTTTGTAGTGTATTCAATTGAATATAGGTTGAAAAGGATTTGCAAATCATTGTATTCTGTTTTTATTTACGTTTTACACAACGTCCCAACTTCATTGGAATTGGGGTTGTACTTCAAAGACCTCCTCAATCCCACTAACATGCCTTCCAATGAGGAAGCAGAGCCTGGCGACTTGGAGGTGGGCTCCCCAATCTCTGGGACTGAGGTCTCCAAGGTGGTTAAAAAACATCCCTGGTGGCAGGGCCCCGGGGGTGGATGAGATATGCCCGGAGTTCCTCAAGGCTCTGGATGTTGTAGGACTGTCTTGGTTGAAGGGGGACCGGAGGGTGTGTTCCAACTACAGAGGGATCACACTCCTCAGCCTCCCTGGAAAAGTCTATTCTGGGGTTCTGGAGAGGAGGGTCCGTCAGATAGTCGAACCTCGGATTCAGGAGGAACAGTGTGGTTTTCGTCCTGGTCGTGGAAGAGTGGACCAGCTCTACACCCTTAACAGGGTCCTGGAAGGTGAATGGGAGTTTGCCCAACCAGTCTACATGTGTTTTGTGGACTTGGAAAAGGTGTTCGACCGTGTCCCTCAGGGAATCCTGTAGGGGGTGCTCCAGGAGTATGGGGTACCGGACTCTCTGATAAGGGCTGTTCAGTCCCTGTACAACCGGTGTCAGAGCTTGGTCCACATTGCTGGCTGTAAGTTGAACCTGTTTCCAGTGAGAGTTGGACTCTGCCAGGGCTGCCCTTTGTCACCGATTTTGTTCATAATAACTTTTATGGACAGAATTTCTAGGTGCAGCCAGGGTGTTGAGGGGGTCCGGTTTGGTGGACTCAGGATTAGGTCACTGCTTCTTGCAGATGATGTTGTCCTGTTTGCTTCATCAGGCCGTGATCTTCAGCTCTCTCTGAATCGATTCACAGCTGAGTGTGAAGCAGCTGGGATGGGAATCAGCACCTTCAAATCCGAGACCATGGTCCTCAGCCAGAAAAGGGTGGAGTGCCCTCTCAGGTTTGGGAGCGAGATCCTGCCCCAAGTGGAAGAGTGCAAGTATCTCGGGGTCTTGTTCACAAGTGAGGGAAGAATGGACTGTGAGATCAACATGTGGATCGGTGCGGCGACCGCAGTGATGCGGGCTCTGCATCGGCCTGTCGTGGTGAAAAAGGAGCTGAGCCGTAAGGCAAAGCTCTTAATTTACCAGTCGATCTACGTTCCTACCATCAACTATGGTCATGAGCTATGGGTAGTGACAGAGAGAACGAGATCGTGAATACAAGCAGCTGAAATGAGTTTCCTCCGCAGGGTGTATGGGCTTTCCCTCAAAGATAGGTTGAGAGGCTCAGTCATCCGGGATGGGCTCAGAGTAGAGCCGATGCTCCTCCGCATCGAGAGGAGTCAGATGAGGTGGCTCGAGCATCTGATTAGGATGCCTCCTGGACGCCTCCCTGGCGAGGTGTTCCGGGCACATCCAACTGGGGGGAGGCCCCGGGGAAGACCCAGGACACGCTGGAGGGTCTATGTCTCCTGGCTGGCCTGGGAACACCTCGTTCTCCCGGAAGAGCTAGAAGAAGTGGCTGGGGAGAGGGAAGTCTGGGCATCTCTGCTCAAGCTGCTGCCCCCGTGACCTGACCTCAGATAAGCGGAAGAGGATGGATAGATGGAAGTGCTTAAAAACATTAAGTTAACACTTATGAGTTAGGCATTCCACAAAGGTTTTGAAAATACTGTGCATGAGACAATGTCTGAACCAGAAGCTTAACATTCTAAAGATTGCGTTCAAAGTGTGTATACTGAGTTGTAACACAAAGCACCATGGATCAGTAATGGAAGGCTAAGTGCTTTGAGTACTAAAGCAAGTGTAAGATTTATTCATAGGATGTAGGGATGTGTTGACAATTTGTGATTTCACTGGCATTTTCATTGTAGTGTTCAGATAGCCTGCAGGCCTGTCACATGCTCTGTCGATCAGTGTCCTCAGACTGTGTTCCCAGTCCTTCATTGTACTTTGTTCTGCCTGTCAGATACCCATCTTATGGTCATACCTGATCTGTATGTTCAGCTCTCTATCTCTTCAGCAGAAAGCAGCAAGACATTTTTAAGTACAGAACATGTTTTGAAATCTGTGGATCCAAGAAAGTAAATGTGAATAACTATCTTTTTAAATTTTTTTTTTTTTTTTAAATCAATCAATTTTTTTTAAAATAGTACTCCTCATCCTAGAACCTCAAGGCAGTTTAGATAAAGGCATGCCAGAGAAGACAAAAGGTTGTATCTAAAACACTCAAAGCATGCAAAAGATATTAGAAAGAAGAATTTTGCACAGAATAGCTATGGTGTATGAACAATGAGCAACCTAGAGCCTAGGGAGTTTGAATGGAAAAGAAAAAAAAAATAACAATGGTCTTGGTGGTTATGTAAAGAAGTTTAAGTATTCTGCAAAGCTTTAAATATCAAAAGCTCAGTTATCATCCCTTCAGGTAAATGTAGCCATCTGATTGGACTGGGGTTTTTATAATCCCTATCCTGTAATGTTTGCAATAAGAAAAGATTGAGTTTGCAGCATATTGAAGAAACTGCCAGGAATAGCATCAAATAACACTGACATAGTTCTGACTGTAGAGAGAAAAGTATTGGCCTGGGTCAGTGTTTGATACAAATTACAGTAAAAATTGTCTGCTTTCTAACAGATGATTGTACTACAATAGTGGCAATTAATATGTGCACCTTTACATTGGTTTACTATACCTTTTTCTTGTTTTGTGAGGGATTGGATATTGTTGTGCAGTGTTTTGTTATTTATGATTCTTTAGTGAAATGTTTCTTGCACTACAAATTATTGCCATATATGGAGGCTTTGTTGGATTACATTATTTCTAGGTTGGCCATTAATTATAGTTTGTTTTTTTACAGGTACAGTAATCCCTCGCTATATCGCGCTTCGACTTTCGCGGCTTCACTCTATCGTTGATTTTAATATGAAAGCATAACTAAATATATAATGCGGATTTTTCGCTGCTTCGCGGGTTCTGTGGACAATGTGTCTTTTTACTTCCTGTATATGCTTCCTCAGTTGGTTTGCCCAATTGATTTTATACAAGGGACGCTATTGGCGGATGGCTGAGAAGCTAACCAATCAGAGCACGCAGTTAAGTTCTCCTGACTGAGAAGCTAACCAATCAGAGCACGCAGTTGAGCTCCTGCGTGCTGAATGCAGTGTTAACCAGGAAGTCTCGTCTCACTCATTCAGCATCAACGTGTTTCGCTGTGTAAAGAGTTGTGCTCTTTAGTGTTTATCTTTGTGCATAGTCAGGCCCTTCATTATGGCTCCAAAACAATCTGCTACTGCTTCAGGGGCCGTGCCCAAGCGCAAGAAGAAGATGTTAACGATTGCCGAAAAGGTAAACGTTTTGGATTTGTTGAAGGCTACGATTCTTTTTATTTAAAAAGTAGGAAAGGAATATAAGATCTACGGCTGCAGCGTCCTTTTAACCAGGGTGCAAAACGAGTTGTAAGTGGATGTAATAAGGCAGTAGTCTGGATGGAATCTGCTTTAAGGATTTGGATTGAAGACTGCCAGAAGAAGAACAACGGCAGTGCTACACAATCGCCTGAAGTGGCTCCTTTACAAGGGCTGTAACGCTCTCCTTTGTTGTGCAGTAAAATTAAACTCATTGTTATCGGACAAGTCATCGTGTCATTGTTGGTGAGTAACCATAAATAATTAATACATTTACTGTATACTATTTTTCTTGCAATGTACGTATTTATTGCTGGTGACCTGTCTATCGTAATGGCTGTAACATATGTGATATCGGAGACACTCAATATCTTTAAAATAATATTTAGGTTTTACTGTATATAAAGAGTGTGTTTATATACATAATTTCAATGAATCTTACCTAATATCTAAGAGAATACAAAGGGATTATGCTGTATAACTCTGCAGGGAATATTTATAAACAGTGCGGGAGAGTTTATAAGGGCTTAAAATATATAAAAATAACCATACAAACATATGGTTTCTACTTCGCGGATTTTCACCTATCGCGGGGGGGGGTCTGGAACGCAACCCCCGCGATGGAGGAGGGATTACTGTATTACAATCAATTATTGATAGGATGCCAACTACATTTTTGGAATACCTTATAAATATTACTATTGTTATTGATTATTATTTAATAAACACTCTTACCCAAGGACACATACAAAGGCAAACCATAACACATAAAACTATGAAAGATTAAAAATATGAGGTTAACCAGTAAACAGAGAACAAAAATTCAAAATAAGAAGTGTTGTACAACAGTTGCTCCCCATGATGGATGAAGAGCTATAACTTAAAAAAAATATGCAAGATTATTCGATGATTAATTAGGTCAGTACAAGTGCATGTAATCAAAAGGAGAGCCACGAAGAAGAAAGAGATGCATCTTTCCAATGATACCCTTTAATATATAAAAAATTAGGAGTTAAAAATATACATTACATTTGACAGGTCTAAGCTTTTTGAAATACAGTATTCTCACATAACTTGTTCACTGACAATATTGTACATTTCATCCACTTACATACTTTAGTGACAGCAGCCCTGACAAGAATCAAGGGTTATTAAGCTTGCTCCATACCTCTGCCCCAAACCATAGCTGTCCTGCGAGGTTGTCGTGCCTTATTTCTTCAGGAAACTTTACACAAAAGTCCCGGTTTGCTCTTTCATCTGGTATACATTCCTCCATTATTTGGTTAATGATGTTTAATACATTGTCCTGCAATACACAAGATTACATACATTAATAATTATGGTCAAACAAAAAGCCACTAATAACATGTCTAAAACTATAAGAGAAAAGCAGCAGTCCCTGATGGCTACCCTACTTAATTAAAAAAAAAAATTGAATTAAATTAGCTCCCCTTTTATTAGCAACATTTATAGAAGACAGAGACAATAAAATTCTACCTCAAACTTTTTGCCAAGTATTAATTACCATCTTTCCTAAGAAAAATAAGGACTTATTATAATGTGTATTATACAGACTAATTTCACTTCTGAATAATGATGTTTGTTAAGATAATCTCCAAAGTTCTAGGTAGAAGGATTGAGAAAGTGCTTCTTTCAGTAATATCACATGACCAAACCGGATTTATTAAAGGCAGACAATTAGCTTCCAATCTTCCACACCTGTTTAATGTAATATATTCACCCATAAAGTCTAACACCTTACAGTATATATATATATATATATATATATATTTACATACACACTAGCAAAATACCCGCGCTTCGCAGCAGCGAAGTACTGCCTTAAAATTTTTATTAAGAAGAAAATTAAACCTTTTTAAACTGAGGGAAAATATACCAATACTTATTTGTTAAGGATCTCTTTGTATACCACATTGTGAGTTCGGCCCTCCGATTGTAATATGACCAAGCTGTGCGCTGAGCTTACTCTTGAGCATGCAATGTACAGTTGGCCATGTGAACAGTAATCTTGTTTCAGATCTCACAGCTTGGATTGCTGCTGTCATAATCGGTTTGAGTTTCAGGGTTTGTTTCAATTACAACAGTATTTGTAGGACTTGTGTTGAAGAGACATTCGGCATCTGTTAAGCGTTATAAGTATACAACCGGTTTCACCGATAACTTCACATCCAGCTTTTGAGAGTTTAAACATTCATAAACATCAAAGTGTCCACTACTGAAATCGTCACCTGTCAATCTAAGATGTTTAAGAGGCATTGGCGGTTGTCGAAAGGTGTAAAATATTTGGCCATTTCGGTACACTTGAAAGCGACAACCGAACAATTCAGCGGCAGCCATCAACTCACATGCAGATGCATAGGTGAAGGGCTTAAGCATTTCACTCTTCTAGTGCTCCTGTGTAGTATAATTATCTCCTGTACCGTCATCAGTCCACACCTTGAACCTGTCCCAGTCATTCAATACATAAGACACAATGTTCCTCCGGATATCAAGAGTGAGCCTGATATGGCCGTGCAATATGTAACAAAGAGAATGGAAAAGGCAGGTGCCATCTCTGGGCATGGAAACCAGTCGGTAAGTGACAGTTCTTTGATCGATGGTGGTCACCTTGATAGACATGTTAATGGGGGTACTGTTGGAATGATAAAGGAAATGGGTACCTGAACAATGTAAAGTAAGTCTAAAATACCTAAACAATAACTATAATCGTAATAAATGAACAATAAAACAGTGGAGAAGCGGTGGATTAAATAAAAAAGCTGTAGTTATGAGCAGGAAGACGTGAATACCGTGGCGAAGCAAGGAAGGGAATGTAGAGACTGGAGCAATGTACGGCCTTATATAGGCAGGCAGCCAACAACATTTGGACAGCATGTTGTTGAAACAATTTTGACAATAAACATACTTTACAGTGCCTGTTTTGTGTGATTGTTTAATTTTACATGATATTTAACTGTGTTTACACTAATATTCATGGTACCCTTGAAACACTCTTTTATAAATACATAAATATTGAGGATTATTTGTAAGGCAAAGCAATAAATAATAGACAAATACAGAACATTTATTTTTAAATTTATCTGCTCCCAAATTACAATGGTTACCACGTATTGGACTTTGATGGCTAAGATGTTAATATGTTCATTACATGGCAGATGAATTCTGACACGAAAAATGCAAAAGAACAAAGGCACCTGAGTGCTAGCCATAAGCTGATTTCTCATTGGAAAAGTGATAGCCTAAGGCACCAACTAATAACTGCAATGTACTCTGTGTTAGAAATATTTAAACAGTTCTTGTGCTGAAGACTCAAGTGTAGTACATCCACTGCAAAGCCAGAAGAAGTTAAAAGAGATTGTTTTAAAACCACATGGGATAATCTGTTTAAGGAAGAGTGAAGGGCTGAGTCAATCGTCTTCAGCTGGTTTTGGTTTAAGTGTATTGTCTAATGTACAACAGTTGAATAAAATAAGCAAATGAAACAGTAACAATAACAGCATTACAACAATATCAAACATTCAACATAGTAATAGTCATCACAGCACAAGGATAGGTGTCATTCATGAATGTTAATGTTATTAATGGAGGAAAAGGATTGTTTTTAAGACTGGAGATGCAATATAGAAAAGAACACCCTGGATGGCAGTAACCCATATGTACCTTCCATCTTCAAATAACCAAGTGGAATGTTCTAAACTGGTGAAGCTCTCACCAATTATGGCATATGCCATCTGTGAGATAAACTATTTCCATTTTAATCCCAGGCTAAAATGAAAGGTAATCAAAGTAACATTTAAAACAGTCGATCAACTCAAATACTTCCTGTATTATTTTTCCCTTCATCCTCTGAATCTATACATCAGGAAAAAATTACCCAGCTTGTTTATGCTACGCGTGTGATTACATTCAAATCATTTTTGTTTTCCAAGCCTTGTAACACCTTTGTTGAAATATTGTGTGTCATTAGTTTGTTGCATGGGGAACTTTGCACTTAACTTGTAGTAAGTATATCACGGGCCACTCATGCCTAAATGTTTTATGGGAGCAAAAGTGCAGTGAGTCAATATGAGTCAAAAAGAAAGACACACTGCTCAGCTGCATGATTCTGATACCATAAAATAAATGTGTCAATGTGACGAAAGGTCTGTGGCAAAGTGTGATTTTAAATAATCACGAGTCCTAGATCGCGTAGGCTCCAAGCGTTTGCAGGTGCTCATGTGGGCATGCACGCACCACTCTGAGGTTGATCCCATATTCGGGTGCAAATGTAAAGTGTCAGTCAGGTGCTTCATTCACACCTCGGAGCAGGAGGATGGTAGCACATGCACCCAATTGGCTATATAAAGGGAGCCAGCATGGTAGAGAGCGGGATAAAAAGGAAACTGAAAGAAGGGCAGTTAACACTAGAATCTCTGAAGCTTATGATTTTTTTCTTTGTCCCTGACATCCTTAAATATTCCTGACAAATGGCAAGAAGCTCGTAGCTCCTTATCACTGCACTAAGAGCCCGTCTTTGTTTTGCAAATGTATGGTTTGGCAGAACGCAGCCTGCTACAAACCATTCAGTTAGATGAAGGCATCGCTCTGCTGCAATCCTCACAATTAAAGTCTGAGTTGAAGTGATTATATGCGTTTGTAATGAATGTAATGTAATGAAATACTGTGATTTGAAATAAATACATTTCATGTGTGTTCCATGTCTAAAACGATCTGTGTTAATACAGAATGATAGAGGCAAGAAATGGTGAACACACGGCTAAAACAGAAAATGTTTTCATATGTTATAGCAATAACAACATAATTTGGACGTGAAGTATAGGATGTGGGTGGACTGAAGCCCAGATATCCAAGAAACACCTTCACAAAAGGTGTAAAAAAAACAAGTACGCTTTTAATCAAGAATAAAACGGAAGAAAAAGAAATTATTCAATTTACATGTGGCTGGTATTTTGCTTGGTTTTAACTCTTTCAGGGCTGATGTCGACTTTTGCCAAAAGGAGGAGTTGACGATACCAATCAACCGTCAACTGACAAAAACCAAACGTTATATTTTAGTTGGACTCTTCTTGCTAGAAAGTTAGCTTCGTTGGTTTTGACCGAGATTTCCAGCACTGCCATGAGTAGCAAGGCACAAACAACAGCAAAAATGGCCCTGACACCTGGCGAGAGATCCAAGTGGATGTGTAAAGCAGAACACTTCGTGGATAATGTTTTGTCTGTTCTCTCTGAACTGGACTATAACTTGTCAGAATCTGATTTTGATAAAAGCGATCGAAGATGATTGAGAGGTTCTGGCTTCACCTGATTGATCCTGAGCTATTCGTAGTGCTGAACAGGTTCAAGTAGCTGACACAACTATGGCACTGTTCACCTAGGAGGACTGCCACTTAACAATGACAAGAGGTAGAAACCAGACTGCAATGCACTGCGACAGTGACCGCTGCTGCTGCTGCCCCAGTCACGTGAAGACAGCCTGGCAGCAAGTCTGCCGCACATTCTTGGCAAACTGGCAGCCACAGCATGCAACAACAGATGTTTTATGTTGATGTCTGTGTGACGGCATTGTTGTTCAGAAAACTGTTTTTTGGAAACAATATTCAGCCCTCAAAGAGTTAAATAAAAGCAGCAAACACTTTACACCAACCCCTTGCTTACTGCGAGTGTCCTCTTTTGCTAGGTAAATCTACAGGTATGTTATTGACAGTTTTAGGTTCAAGTGGCTCCTGGAAGAACCCAGTGTTTGTGAAGCCAACCTGGACAGTCACAGTCAAATTGTGCAAAGCATTAAGGTTGTATATTTCTTTTGGATAAAATAATAATTGCACTACATTTTTTATTGATGAGGAAAAAAGTTTTTTTTGGGTGCCAAAATCTATTTAAATGGTAGAACTGCCACATTGCCATTGTAATACTGTAACATTGGAGCAGATTTTCCCTTTCCATTAACAGGTGATAAAGATTTTATGGGAATGGGGCGTGTAGAACCGTGTTTATTTTCAGAGAAGTCTCAGCCCAATAATGCAGGGAGCGGAGCAATACCATCATGTTTCACCCTGGATGCAGGTTAGACTGGGCTTCCCAATATTCAACTGTTGCAGTAACATGTAACTGTGAGCTACAATTGATATGTTGCTGCCAGTATCTATGACAGTGGAAACCTTGTGTTCATTTACCACCACCATTCCTGTGCAAGGAAAAGATGAGGTGTTAGCGACAGCACAGTAACTTCCTCCCTTTGCCCAGATGCAATCCATTGGCTTGTTGAGTTAAGGACATGTGGGGATGGTGTGCCCAGCCTCTCCACACTTGAAACAGTGTAGGTGAGCCACAGGCTTCTCCATAGTATGGACTATAGCCTCTAAATCATGACGGGTAGACCTTGTGTATTGACACGTCCCTGTCATATCGGGACTCTTGGCTTGGGCCACCGGTCTATGCCTCTCTAAGGTATCAATAAGTGCATCTATGTTCTTATACGCTTGTCCGCGGACCAGCTGGGTAAGGACATTGGGGAGAGTTTTTACCAATAAGTTGCTGGCCACTTGTTCTACGACTTGCTTTGCGTCATTGATGCCTGGCCTCAACCAGCGTTTCACTCTACCCGAAAGACCATACGACTGAGGACGAGAGGGTCACCCAGAGTCAAACTGCCACTTATGGCACAGCCTTGAATGCTGATCCAAAGACAGACTGTACCTTTTGAGGATCTTGTCCTTCAAGGTATCATAGATGGCAGCAGCCTGTTCACCAAGGTCATAATAGGTCCATTGTGCTTCTCCATTCAGGAATGGGGCTAAAATGTTAGCCCACTCCACCTTCTCCCAGTGATGCCTAATGGCTGTACATTCATAGATGAGGAGATATGACTCTATATTGTCATTCTCTGTAGAGGTATAAGTACCTGGGAGGCAGCCCATGAACAATTATGTTGGAAAGTGATGCGAAATTGAGCCCATGCCTCTGACATGGCAAGCAGTTATACTATGAGATGCTGCATTTCTGCAGCCATTTTGTCAAAAATGGTAATAAAGTCCTGCTCTTCAGACATCTTGGGCACAGATCCTGCTATCTACACCAATGTAATAAAGTAGACTGGAGGCAGAAAAAGGTTTAGGGATGGCAAGCCCTAGCATTGAAATAAGTGCAAAAAATCCCCATCGATTTTTCTCTCCATTTTTACCCCATCCCCCTGTGCCAGCCAATCCTTATACAGCTCCGTTGACGCAGCACCTTAATCACACACCACAGGAAACCGATGAAGCAACTGAGAATGAATGCACACACACGTTCTGGTGGGACTCCCCCAATTTACCTCATTAACTCCCTGCAGTCATGCAATAGCACCCATGGAGACTGACACTGCTGTCTGGATTTAAAACTGGCCCTTCTTTTGAAGCCACGGACCCACTATACCAAACAGTCCTTTTTTGGTTTATAGAGCTCTAGTTTAAGGAAGAATGGTTTTCTGGCTTGCTCTTTTTCTATAAGTAAGTAATCAATTAGCTGATATAATGAGACTGTTGATAACATGCATCTTGCCACATTGGGTATTGTTTAATCTTGT
The DNA here is from genome assembly GCA_026402145.1 of Polypterus bichir lapradei. NCBI lineage: Eukaryota > Metazoa > Chordata > Cladistia > Polypteriformes > Polypteridae > Polypterus > Polypterus bichir. Next base: position 5,257,420 of record JANRMT010062808.1, read on the forward strand.
CACAACTATTATATAGTGCTTATGTTGCCTGCATATTTGAAGCTTCCTTGGCATAATAAAATATTTTCATTTTTTGTATTGCGTCTGAACTGTATTTGTATTATTCACCCACAGTCAGAGATATCAAACCAACAATAAAAACACACAGGTATGATATAATTTCTCAAGTCAAACTGTAGTTCTGAAAAAATGTTTTATGCCTTGCATACATTACAATTGAGATTTACAGAGATCAATAATTCATTCCACCTCATAAAAAAGATTAGAAAGTTATCTGCAAAGCATTCCTCTGATGAATTCTATGCTTGTCATCGAGGAATGCAAAAGCAGTCTTATTATTTGCTGTAAGCTTAGTCCCTAAACCCTCTCAATCCACAGACTAAACAGCTGTATTTTATATTATACTAGCTGTCCCCTACAGCTCCACCTGCATAGTAGTGAAACAGGACAAACTTTAAAAATAAATTAGAAAAAAAAGTAATAATTTGTATTGAGAAGAATTTATATTGACAGCTTTCATATCCTATGGCCTCTTGATATACAATACTTTTTGTTTTGCTTTCAGGGGCGAGAATGTAGCTGTGATCTCTTTGACAAAAATGTAAAAAGTTCGCAAGGTATCTCTGGCCAAGCGGAACGTAGGTATGCTCCAATGTCAAACGTTGTCACTGTATTTGATCATGTTCAGCTCTGATGGGAGAGTGTCCCCCATGGGTGGAGAAGAGCATGTGGCCGTGATATCTCTGCCAATGAGCAGATACCCTCTAAAATGCATGTACTATAGCTGTGATCTCCCTCTGGAAAATATCAAACTTTACTCTTTAACAATCACTAGATTATACTGTCTGCTGAACAGGTATCGCTAGCTAAGCGGAGGCAAGGTACACTCCAATACGTGGCGAGAGGTAGAGTGACTCAAACAGAGACTGGTGCATGAGTGAGGATGGCCCCATCCAGATGCCTACTCCTGAGGTCCAGCCTCCCCTTGGCTTGCAACCTCTCAGATTTTTGCGAATAAATTGGTGCAGCATCCAAACTATAATACTTAGCGCAATGAGAGATGTTGCTAAATCAACTGAAATGTTCAAGCAAATTACAGAAAAACATCCAATCTAAATCTGTTCTCTCGTAAAAATTGGGCGAACAGACAGACAGAAGTTGGATTTTACATATATAGTGATATGGAAGACTTGCCATTATTGAGGGAACCATGAATTCTTCACTTTATCAGAATATTCTTAAGTAAAATATCCAGTCATCTGTCCGTAATCTGAAGATGAAGTATAACTAGGTTTTGCAGCAGAGCAATGACCAAAAACACACAAGCAAGTCCATAACTGAATGGTCCAGAGGGAACAAATTTAAAATTTTGGAGTGTACTAGTCAAAGTCTGGACTAGAACTCAAAACAGAAATTGTGGCAGGACATTAAACGAGCAGGTCACTCACTCAGACTTACCAATTAAAGCAGTTCTTTAGTGGGCTAAAATTCCTCAACACCAATGTGAGAAACATATATCAAATTTGAGGAAGCATGTACTTGAGATTATTGATGCAAAAGGTACTGCAAACAAATATTGAAATAATGGAGGTTATTATTTGTTCACATGACCAATACTGATGTTAGATAACTTTGTTATTTGAATAAAGTGATATAAAAACTGCATTGTGTGTTCACTCAGATGCCCTTTCTCTAATATTGTGTTTTGTCTAAAGGCCATTCATTTAAAATATGCAAAAACAGGATATCAGTAAGGAGGCAAATACTTTTTCACAGCCCGGTGTAGTTTCAAAGCAGCTAATGCCCTATAAATCACCTATTTTACCTTCCATAAAGAAGTCAAACTACAATATCAGCTCATCTCTAGACATGGTATGCCAAATTACCCAGAAAGATTTAGAATCCAAGTCAATGTTTGCTTAATACAGCACCTCTCTTATTGAGTAGCACCACTAAGCACCTTAAAAAACAAGTAACAGGACTTAAATAAAACACATATACGTTATACAGCGTGTTCAGACTCCTCTTACATCACAGTATAGTACATAGTGGCAGGGGTCTCAGAAGATAGCCCATTCCCTTTGATGTCTAATTAAAGTTAAGAATAAGCATTTTATTTATATATTTTCTATGCTGTGGTGTGGTGGGATGATAACATCACTTCAAGAAACACCCATAAAATCAACAAGCTAATTAAAAAGGCAGGCTCAGTTATGGGGCACACTTTGGACCCCCTGTACCTAAGAAGAAAATTAAAATGAAACTTAGTGCCGTTATGATAAATGCGGCACATCCTTTCTCTGACACACTAAAATGGAGTACTTCAGCCAACACATTTTTCAGCAGAAGTGTGTCAAGAAACACTACTGGGGCTCCATTATACCAACAGCAAAATGCCTCCCTGTGACTGAGAATGTCAAGTCAGAGGTTTTTAGTCATTCCAGCGTATATCTGTAATGGGTTTGTTATTTGTCATAATAACATTTATTTATTGAGTCAAATTTATCTTTATATAATGCCTTTCCCATGCTCTACATAAGAAAAAAAAATAATAATAACAACATTAGATGTGTTTTTATATTATTCTGGCTATATTACTTACTGCTTTCAGTTGACACTCAAGCTTTTATTATTCCTTCAAAAACAAAATGACCAACTCGGATATCTCTCAGGAAAGAAAAAAAGAAAAGAAAAGAAAAAAGCTTCATTTTGCTCAAATTAAAAAGCATCCAGAGTTAAATTTATTACAGCAATTCTACTTCAAAACCAAGCAGCACTCATCAGGAAGCAAGAATAAAAATGTAAAGTACATATTTATGACAATGCTAAAGCAGATGCACAATGGTCTGAATCACAAAGTGCTGAGTCTTGCAGTCTAAGGTAAAACTGTCAGAGCGCCAAGGCTTGACCTTATTAATGGTCTCAAGTTCCCAACTGAGGGATACATGGGCCTGTGAGGCGTTCAAATACTCCTGCCTTTTAATTACTTCCCTTCAACCTTAGAACTTACAAATTCTGCTAAGGACTGCAACTTCTCCTGTGAATACAAGACATGCAACCTGGCACATCAAACTGTGAAGTACCAGCTTAATTAAAAATATAGAAAAGGACTGAAAATAATAAGTTCATACATATTTGGACAGTGGCATAATTGTTATAGGACATTAGAAAGACAATTATATACATTCTTAATTATATATATATATATATATATATATATATATATATATATATATATATATATATATATATTTATTAAAAACACCATAATCCTAACAATTCATCAATTTTTATTTAATTACCCTCGATTTAATGATGCAGAAAAGCTATATTAAAAAGCTCATATCCTTTATTTGTTTTCAGTAACAGTATACAGGGGTAGAGAGACAAACGAATAAAATTGTATCAGAGTCCAAATACTTAAAGACTATATTGTAAGTTTCTTTTATAAATGTAACATTAATTGTCATAATTGTTTTGTATTAGGAGAATGACTTACTTATCATTTGCCAAGAAATAGACATTCATCCTGATCTTTAGCTTCACTTGATTAGTGAATCAAAAAAAAAAAACAAAGAAAGTCTCTGTCTTCCATTATCACCTCCAATGGAATCAAATATAATTCACTGTCCGGAGTTAATCCTTTCTTGACAGAACATTTTTGCCCTTTTTCCCCACTTTGTTCTGATGTCTGTTTTTCCTTCTTTTGTTCGTGCTCGGATGCATTTATGTCCAATGTCCATAACAACTCCACGCACTACCATGGATTATGCAGTGCTATGCCACAAACATCATTTACTACATGTTTGAATATGCATGCTGTTTCCGGAGGCCAATATGGGGGGGTGCGGGGGTGGAGGAGGGGGTTTTACCGTTTTAAAATTTCATCAATAAACAGAAAAAAATGCAAAAAGTAAAAACCAAAAAAATCTAAGTGTGGATCGGTTTATACCTCCTACCTACATTTGGAAAGAAATTTCTGACTGACTTCAACCTAATTTGGAAATCTATTAACTGACAGCTTTAATTAGCAGACATGCCTCCTAACCACTTCAACACCAAAAAATAACAGTGATATATCATACCTTAAAGAAAAAAAATATTTATTCTAATCTGCTAAATGGTGATATTCAGAAGTAATTGTATGAATTACAGTTGAGACAATGACCAACTACCCCACATGGAAAATCCAAATAAAAGGTGCCAGACAGTGGTTTCCCCTTAATATCTTTCTTAAAAGGTGTAAACTAAGTAAGATTAAGACAATAAAAAATAATCATTATCATCTTCAAATCCTAATTCAGGGTCATGGGGGCCAAAAACTATATCAGCAGCGTTGGATGCATAGCAGCAACCCGTCCTGGACAGGGCTCTATTTCATGCAGGGCTTAATAAGAAGTGCAAACCCACACTCATTCCCACACAGGGACCAATTTGGAATAGCCAATTAACTTAATCTGAACATCTTTGTGACAGAAAACCAGAGTACCTGGAGCAGCATGGTGATATTGTATTCAACACTGCCGCCTCATTATTACAGTGTCAGGTATTTTACTTTCTGCCATTTATTTTTCATTTTGTATTGTTAGTCTTGAGACCTTACATTGTTCAAGGAATCAAAGATGACTGACACATTATATCGCTACAGGGTATGGTAGGGTGGTCAGCTCTTCAGATCATTTTGGAAAAGCCAGACTGTCATTTTGATATTTTTTTTTGTAGCATTTGCTATTAGGGTTTGTGTTGCAACACTGTAATTTGTGTGTATTTTGAGCACATATGTTTTTATGCTCCCATAGTTTTGCCCAGTCTTTTTATTTCCTTTGTTTAATGCAATATGATGTTTATATATACCAGGGGTTAGTTAAAATAGACAGATTATTGCAACCTATACATGGAATTGCCTTTCTACTAACTTTTCTAGCATTATTGACTGTCAATTTTTCTGTCAATTTCTCTTCAAAATTCTACAATTGTGCAATTTTTCTAAATTAGATATAACAGGCTTTAAAATCATTACAAAGATGACAACTAAATTTCAGATATACACAGCCAAACCAAGTATTTTCAGAAATATTATCTATTATATGTTTTTTATTTAAAGACAAAATGTTATCACTTATGCAAAGCATTATTTCACTGAAGAAGTTTCAATGGTTAACCCTGGACAAAACGTTACAATATACACCCAGTTGCCATTTTTTTAATGCAAACTTCCTGTTCTCCTGAGCTGCCAGACACCTACAACTCATTGTATATGTATCCAGATGTGGCCAAGAGCTTTAGTTATCATTCAACGAAATATCAGAAAAGGGCAACACCTATAATTTCACCAACTTTAACTGTAGAATAATTGTTGGTACCAAAACAGTTACTTAAAACATCTCATACACAGAAGCCATCCTTCAATTATCATGTAGTACAGAGCCTCCACAGGCTGCAATCATTACTACAAAACACATGATATAAGAGACTTTGATTACCGGCGTCAGACATGGTAACTCCAGCATCTCAGAAAGAGCTCTACTTACAGTGATTTCTATGTACTACAGTCTCAAACACATTGCATACAGAATTGTGCAATAAACAAAAAACACCCAGTGAATGAATTTCTATGGGTAAAAACATTTTGCTAATGAAAGTGCTGACCAGAGAATGGCTAACATTCATATATTCAAATAAAATCACTTTATAACAGTAGTCTGCAGAAAGGAAAGCCTGAATGAACAACACATCTTCTTAACTAGACGTGAATGGGCTACAACAGCAGAAGACCATGCCAGATTCCACTCCAGTCCACTGAAATTTTATAATATTGGGAACGTGATCACTAAAATGGGAGAAGTGTCAATTGGAAAATCAACATGCGGATGGCAGAACCTAAATTTGGCATGAACAGTATGAATTCATTGTTCTATTGTGCTTTCTCTCTTTATATTACAGGCTATTGGTAGCAATGTAATGATGTGGGGGGAATTTTGTTTTCCCTCTGAATACTAATTGACCATCATCTGAATGCTACAGTGTACTTAAGCATTGTTGTTCATCATTTGTAAAGAATTCAAAAATGCTGGCGCGATACACTTGCAGAGCAGGTTAGATATAATGGAAGCAAGAAAATTCGAAAGTCTCCAAAAAATTATAGTAAAGATCGCATTAGTACAAACGGAAATTATTATTCAGTGAAACAATGGAACAGCGAAAAGAGATTGAATATATTTTTTGGATTTAAACTTTAAGTCGGAGACATGTAGATCGTCTAATTTGTATTACCATCAGGGAAAAGTAGTGCTTCTTCCCAATAAAGTGGCGTATCCACGAGAATTATAAGATTTGTTGTTTGGTGAAAATAAAATCCACATACGCTGTCACACTTGGGTCACAGAGTTGCACAGATACATAGCAAATTTTAGAGACAGAAACATTATTCAGACACTTCAAACAAACAGTCTCTTTCAGGAGTCAATCAAGTTCCGTGTGTAGTCGGAGGGGACAGTTCCGTCTATCAATTAAAAGAATAGAAAATCTTTCTCTTCATAGGGACGTACCTCGGGAGCGGGACACCGAAATAGGAGGATTTCCGGGAGAGAAGAGAGACAAGGCAGTGAGACAAAAGGACATCTGCTGTACAGGCTTTTAAATGTTCGAAGCACAGTGCGAGATGCAGATCATGCAGCAGGGCAGAGGCAGCAGGCCAGCCAGCAGTTGATCGAGCAAAGCGTAGGTTAAAAAAAAAACAAAAAAAAAAAAAAAACAACTATTTGTTACCCATTGTATCACTGTTTAAGAGGGGGTTTCAGAGGAGCAACCGCGTCTCCTTGGGGTGAGTTCACCCCCCCCTCTTCACAATGCGAGCAGAAGTGATGTGAAGTGGCTGGCGCGTAGGGCAGGCTATGGCGAGTGAAGCATATAGCATATATATTAATAATAATTTAGCAGAAATGGGCACAAGCATGTGAGGTTCTAAAAGAGTTTAAGCTTCCTTTTTTTTGATGCTTTTATGGCTCGCTGTCCTGACAAGGAACACAAGGAATAGAGGTTAGTCAATAAAGCCGTGACAGGGTCAGAATAGCAAACAAAGTAAAAGACCAGGCAAGAGGCAGGCACGTTGAGTGTGGGCTTGCTTAATTAATATTATTTTGGAGGTCTCCAAAGGGCAGCAGTTGGGCACAGTTAATATCACGGCATTCAGAATAAAAAGCCAGTTGGTATATGTGGACTCACTCAGAAAAGCAATTCCTGTGCGGCTTTCAGGATCATCATGGTATCAAAACTATAGCCACACAATCTGCCTAATTTTTGTCTCCTGTATATATTCAGCAATAGTCTAATACAGGTGGTCCGAATATTTTTAATTGCACCACGTTGTATTAAACATTATGTATCAAGTCAGTAGCCACGTAAGACAGTGACTAGATGTAGGACATGTAAGACAATATTAGCTCTTTAAAGTGAGAAGTTTAAAGAGTTGTAATATAATTAAAATAATAATTATGAGTTTTTTTTCATTTACTCATTTGAGAAGTGCAAAAACAGATCTCCAAAATAATGTAGCTTTGCACAGCATGTAACTGGAATAACCAAACTATAGTGTAGATAAAATTGTACTTTTACAATTAATGTTAGCTTTTGCCTGCAAATAAGACCTTTCTTAAACACACTTGAATTATATTTGAATAAAGACGCTTGATCTGACAGCATTAAACAATGAATGTTGGTTACAAAACAACAGAACCCGATAGAGCTAGATGTGTAGTTTCAAGGTGGCACATAAGCTTGTAGTTATACTTTATTCTTTCAGGTCAGCTCATTTCAGGACAGCTTCTTCAAGATGGAAAAAATGGTCGAGAGAGACTGCATACCTTTGCAAGCCTGCTCTTATTGTGAACCTGCAGCTCCTGGACGCTTCAATGGGCTATGGCAACAGTTCAGGCACATTCAGCCACCCCCAGTTCAGCATTTTCTCTAGCTTCAAACAAACAAGTCAGAAAAGATGCAATTAAGTCATAAAATTGACCTTATCTGGTTAATTGTTATCAATGAAACCCTGGGGGTAGGAAAAACTGGTTTGTCCTTTTTCCTTGCTCTTTGAACATTCTATCAGTATACAGTGAACCCTCATTTATCACGGTTAATCCGTTCCAGACTCTACCGTGATAAATGAATTTTCGTGAAGTAGGATTCTTTATTTATAAATCGAATATTTTTGCAGTTAGAGTATAGAAAACCTGTTTACGACCTTCTAAATACGTTTTTTAACATTATTAGAGCCCTCTAGACATGAAATAACACACTTTAGTCACCATTACACTCGTATTACCCAATATATTAGACAAAATAAGAGAAAATAAGACATATTAGACGTTACAAATATATTATTACTAGGCTCACCCGCCTTTTAAGACGACCGACTTTTATCCTCAATTTGTGTGCGCTCCATGTGTACATCAGCCATGTAAGTGTAGGGAATGAGAACATTAAAGTGCCCATTCATAACATCTCCTGAAAACCTACGTTTTTTTATCCCCTCGAGTGCCTGTCCAAAGTCGTGCAATGTTAGCCCGAATCTGTACCGCTAAAGACAGAGTTTCATGCACTAAATAAGCTATAGATGAGAATAAGCCAGCACCATCTCCCCTGATATTTACTACGCAGTGAGGCATTTGTACTCCATCAACATTATTTCCAGAGACATAATTTTGTCTATTTTTCCAGCGCATCGTGCACAAAAGCAAGGGGACGATGGGAGCAGCAGAACTCTGCTCACATCGCGTTGCTTCGTACCGCAAGCCACAAGTAGTAAGTCTGTGATAAGCGGAATACCGCTACGCTTTGCAATCCCGACCGCTTTTATATAGTAGATTATTGTACTGTACATTTAATTACACACACACAGTTAATAATAGCAGCTCACAACTCAAAATGAGGAGAGCCCAGGCTTGAACCCACAACCATTTGCTTACGTGGCAGCAGCTTTTACCTCTATACCAGCCAAGCATACAGTCAAGTTTCTGTCAATTGATATTTGAACTTCGGCTTTTACTCATTGACAGCAACTAGTAAATTGAATAATTTCATTTTCTTTGGTTATATTCTTGAAGTAAAGTGCACTTGTTTTGTTAAACCTCTTTAGAAAGTGTTCATTTGATATTTGGACGTCAGTCTTCACACATTAGAAGTAAAGAGCACTTGTTTTGTTAAACCTTTTTTGAAAGTCTTCATTTGATATTTGGACGTCAGTCTTCACACATTATACAATTCATGTCAACATTTTGCCAATTATTAGTGGAACAGGAAAAAAAATTCTGTTTAAGTTACGTGTTCAACATTTCTTGCCTCGCAATTCATGCCGTCGTACATTTATCCAAATTGTTGTAGACATGGAACACACATAAAATGTGTGTATTCCAAATAACGATATATCATTTACCCTGTACAGTTCCAAACACCTCACAATCAGATAAACTTTGCGACTGAAATCAGCTGAGTCAGTGGGGGATGTGGTAGCAGGCTGCTTGCTGTCTGAGCGAAGGAATTTAAGGTGGCCTGGCATTATGACATTTTTCGTAGGCTGTAGGTAGATTTTCATAGGTTTTAATTATTCATGTTGTCATAATCGTGCACCCCTACTATATGTATAAAGTTAGAAGTAGGTAACAAAAAGCATTATTTTTTTATTTTCGTCCAAGCATGTTGAAATGCTGTACATCTTCAAAATTAGATGCAACAGAATAGAAGATGTTTTCTTTAAAAAATAATGATATTATATTATTATTATTATTAGGGGTAGAGAGAGTGTTAACGCACGCTAAACATGTTTTCAAGTAGGTAAAACAATATGAAGTTATTGCATTTATTTACCTAACATTAAAACACTAAGCACATTAGCCCTGACTCTTGTTAAATGCCCTGACATAACAGTAAAGTCTGTGACCTACAAAACAACAAGGCCTTTCTTGTGAGCTCTGATGTCTTTACAACAATGACACAGATTTAAAATACAGAGATATGCATGCAAGGCAGAATATTCCAGTAATCACCATGCATTTTATTCTGCATCTAAGATTCTCTGGTGACAGGTTATCCCACAGCCCATCTGCTAGGGAATGCAGTTTTCTATCTAGAATCTCTATGGTAGTACCATTCCAGAAACCTACATTCATGATTCCAGACAAAATGTATCAGGTGTATAAACTCTGACAATAATTTAATATATGATTCATAGCAAAAGTATTCACACTATTACTGAAATTTAAGTCTTTGTTGATGTAAAGACTAAAATCTGTGGCACCTTTAAGTGAAACACAAATAAATTATATACATAGACACTAAGTTCTCCATATGTACATAAGGGACCTGAATGTATCTTAATTTTTAAGCAAATAGAAAGAATAAAATGCCCATCCTCCCTAAGAGAAACAGGGCCTCCTTATGTAAAACAATCAATCCAAATAAAAAGTGGCTCCTGAATCAGAATAACAAAGTGAAAGAAATCATAAGACAGAGAAGAGTGCAAAAGAGGGAGCGTTAAAGAAAAAGGGCTGTAATAAATAAAACAGATGTCCAGAAAACTGCTTTAAAACAGACAAATATGAGAAGAAGAGAAACAGGGTGTACAAAGCTCAGAACGGCTACACCACATAGGAAACTGCCAGAGACTCACAGGAATAAAAATGCTGTTGTGTTTGTGTGGGAGTAGAAAACAGAGAGTGAAAAAGAGAAACACCAAGAGAAAGCCTATACAGTATGTACATACTCACCATATCAGGAAAATTTAGAGTCGCTGATTAATCTAACATATTTAACATAATTTTTACAGTGTGTAGGGAAATCTGAACTACTCAAAGAAAAATCACATGCAGACAACAGAGCATGCAAACTCCAAGTGAAAATCAGAAAGGAATTAACATTACAATCTGCTGCTATCAAAGACTCTCTGCATTTCTTAAGGAGATCTGTTTTAGGATTGTGGTGTTACTGGATATATTGATGAAAAAATATTTCTGCATGATTAAAGTATAAATAAGTTAAAGGTTATCCCAATCTATTGGTGCTTGATTCAATAAAGAAAACCATGCAAATAAAAAGTTACATTTTAAACTGCACTACAGCTAGACCAGGATGTATTAACTTTAGGAGAAATTTAGATATGCATTGTTTAAGCAGAAAGGAAAAATTGTTCAAGAACTGAAAAGAAAAAAATCAGTTTTCTGCCATTCAGAACCATGCTAAATTCCCTAGCACAAATTTCATGGAAAACACAAGAATACAGTAATCCCTCCTCGATCGCGGGGGTTGCGTTCCAGACCCCCCCGCGATAGGTGAAAATCCGCGAAGTAGAAACCATATGTTTG
>JANRMT010062808.1:5273773-5289141 GCA_026402145.1 Polypterus bichir lapradei
AAACCAACTGAGGAAGCATATACAGGAAGTAAAAAGACACATTGTCCGCAGAACCCGCGAAGCAGCGAAAAATCCGCGTTATATATTTAGTTATGCTTTCATATAAAATCCGCGATAGAGTGAAGCCGTGAAAGTCGAAGCGCGATATAGCGAGGGATTACTGTATACAGTTTATAAAATATCTTACATACTTTAAGTGTATTTTTCAATTTATTCGTTACCTTTGGTTTTGAGATTTTATTAATTAACCAGTAACAGTGCAAGTGAATACACTTGATTTGAGCATTCATAGTTTTCATACTCTTTCTCTGTACGTTTAGCATTCGTTTGCTCAGAGGTTGATGCGCTTGCTGCTTTCTGAGCAGCTCTTCTTTTCTCTACCCTAGCAGCCCACTTCTTCTCTTCTTTCATTGGCATCTTTTTGTGTTAAAATTGATTAAGTCAGTGTTTGTGTTGCAATTACTTAGAACGTTTTCTTTAATTTTTCACTTAAGCTGGCACTTAAGTTTTCAATTTGCCACAAGAATGATTTAAATTATGAAGAGGTAGAGGAACTGACGACGAAGGTGGTAAGGAAGAGAATGGCACCCGTACGCATGTGCCGCACAGCCGCCCTGCTAGCCACTGGCGAAAGTTGATTCTACGATAAAATAAAAAGAGGAATAAACTTGGAGGTCAGTTATCACACCGAAAACGGATAGTAGACATCACTTAGTATATGTGTATCAAATTTTAGGTCAGTCGGTCAAATGGTTTGTGTGCTACAGGTGATGTAAAATCCTGGACAGACACACAGACAGCCACAGTAGCATATTATATATAAAGATAAAGATATATTGTATGTTACCATGCTCACCTCCTCCATTCTTTTTCTGAGTTTAGTTTTTATTCTGCTAAATGCTCTTTTGTCGTATTGAGTGTGACTTACATAGGTACTGATTAGCATCTTCTCTTGTGTATTGGTGAAGTTTGGATATTGATAGGCAGTTCCATTTCTTTTCAGTTAATTCATATTAACATCAGGCAAAAATTATAGAATGCTAAAAACAGATCAATTTTTCAGAAAAAATTTTCTTCATATGAGAATGTGAAAATTGATTACAAGTACATCGTTTGTAAATTCCAAAACTATAAAATGCTTTGTGGCTTGTGCGTTAAACAAAAGAAAACACTGTTAATTTTTAATATTCATATAGATTCTGGGACTGAGACTGAGGGGAGCTTTTACTAGAAACCAACTAGTGACAGAGATACTGCTATCAAGAAATTAATGTATTCTTATTTCTTATTTCAATACTTTTTCTTTGTTGTGACTTTAAATAATTATGTCTTTATAGAACCTTTTGTTAATATTGCTTCAGCAGGACCTATTAAAAGTTACCCATGAAGCAGTTTCCTTTACCAACAGAAAGTGTGCTCATTGAACGACTGTCAGCCTGTCCAGGACAAATTTGTTTGTTGCACCCAAATATGTCATGTTAGGCTATGACTCCCCATTTCACTGAACTAGACCGAGTGGGTTCAGAGAGAGGAAGGAAGGATGGATGGAAAGCAGTGCTGTGCAGTATATTGCCTATTCTGGTATTGATTTCATACAATAATATGGATTTTTTTATTTAATGATAGTTTACAACCTTTATTTTTATGCGTAAATTATAAATCTATTTATAAAATATTATTGTTTTAGCTGTTCAACACACCAGAATTTAGGTAGATAGGATAGCTCTTCAAATAATAGTAATAATAATCTATGCACAACACAAATTCAACAGCTCACAACATGCTCTCAGTGTCAAGTGTACATGCGCGCTTACAAAACAAAAATGTTATCTCTGTTTCGATTAGTAATAGGAAGGTAGAGTAATACATCCTGCTAGCAGAGAAGAGAATTTGTAAATTACTTACATGGACCACATTAATGTAATATGTAAACTTTGCTGAAGGCACATTGATGCGAAGGGTGGCAACACAAGTAACCTTTTTGCACACCTCAAGAGCAGCCACACTAGGATATACAACGATTGTCTGTAGAGATGAGCCGCCACTTACTTTGACATGCAGCATGACACAAAAGTGAAACGAACTTTAAGTTAATTTTCAATCACTAAGTCATTTGCCAGTGGATGCCTGAATAGAGAAAAAAAAAAAGCAAAACATGAATGAAATTACAAACTCTATAACAGATCACATTGCTAAGGAAATTTGTTCCATTTATATATAGTGTAAAAATAGAGACTTAAAAGTGTACTCTAGAACACTAGACCCTAGCATATATTGCCAAGTTTAATTTACTTCAACAAAGTATTTTTGTTTTCTCCATAAATCCAACAAACATGCAGGTAAGGTTAATAAACATCTATAGGGTGGTCCAGATCTAATTATGCAATTTTCATTACGCTATAACATATTAAGTTTATTACATAGAAAATCACCCAAAAAATCCTGGACCATCGAGAACTGTGCGAACTGACAACATGAAGAATCGTCTTTGCACCGAACTGGAATTGTCTCCGCATAAATCAAACTCATCCAGACAATCTTGACCTGCATAATTAGATCTGGACCACCCTGTATTAAATGTTTATTGTGTATTATGTATCATGTTTCTTGTAGTGCTGGGATAGCTTCTGGCTTCCAAAGAGCCAACATTTTGTTAAATATGTTAAATCAATTGGTACATAAATAGAATATCAAAACAATTATATGAACAAGTATTTTTATTAAAGTTGTACATTGTTTGACTCAATTAAGGCAGAAATTACCACTGCTGCATCATTGCTCTAGTATCCTAGGTTTGAATCCTATTCCTTTGGTGGTTAGAATACAAAACTGTAGTCCAGGGGTGTCAAATTCAGTTTTTAGAGGGCCAGAAACAACACTGGGCAGCTTCTAAAATGAATACAGTGGCATTTCCTTCATGAGACAATCATATCTTTGACATAATCCTAAAGCACTAAAGTGCCTTATGGCAGTATGGCTAGTCTCCTTCTATTCATTTTTTCTTGTTAGGTCATTATGAGTAGCCATTTTCAATTCTGACAACAGGTTAGTTAGTTGTTGTGCTCTGTGCTGCGCAGATAAATGCTTATGGACACTGAAAACACATTTTAATACCAGGTGTTAATGTAATCTGGCTTATAAATGGGCACAATCTACATATTAAACATGCACTAAAGGGGGTCATTTTAGGCCTTATGTAGCATGTTTTGAATATTGATGAAGTGTACCACTTTAAGAAGGTCCAAGGGCTGGATCCAGCCTGTAGTCCTTGAGTTTCACATCTCAGCACAAGACATAAAGAATATTTACAATCCAGTTGTGAACTCTTTCTCTGGGTATGTCTTGAGTGAATTCATTTATTTTTTAGCATTCAGAATTTGGTGTTCTCATGCTTGGAACAGTAGAATTAATTAATTAGCAACAATGTGATGAGATAATATCAAAATCAGAAAAGAACTGCTATTCAAAATGAAGAAATTAAACAGCAAAACCATAAAGCTATTGAAATGAGTGCTTATATCTTGCAAAATCCTGTACTCCAAGATATGTTAATTTTATAAATCAGTGAAGTACATGCATGGAATAGCAATGTGCTCCTTAAACTGATATACTGCTTGATGCTTCTCATTGAAAACATTTTCTTTTGTTCTGCTTCTTCTTTATGGCATGTATGAACTCGGGGATCAGTCTTGTACTATCCGCAAACTCAAATGTTCAACAAGAAGGCCAAATTTGTATATCAATCCAGACAGGACACAAAACAGTGAGAGAATACACAAACCACTAAAACCTTAGGTCCACAACATATACCTACCATATGGCTAGTTTACTTTCCCACATTTCAGATACCACTTCCTTATTACTTCTCTCCACTTTTCTTTTCTTTCACATTGACCTCCCACTAACTGAATTCTTACTTTTCACTCCACCCCTGACTCCATGCTCACTGGACTGGTGGGAAATGGGGAAGCTTTGTGACTGAGCTCAAAGCCACTTCTGGGGGAAAAAAGGAGTAATTTTACCTTTGGAGTAACGATTGCTGTGCATAAATCCTAAGGCTGTATACCTAGTGTTGATTCTTGATTCCAAAACCCAATCAATATTTAAAGGAACAACAACTAGTGGTGGTCTATTAGTAATATAAAATACCTACCTGTTACCTTTCAGCAAACTAGGGAGCTCCCACCCTGTGGTAAGATTGTGTGTTTATCCTGTAGAACTCCTTACTAGTTTGGATTGAGGTCACTTCCTGTCTAACCTTAATTCACTTATATAATGCTCATATTGTCACTTGGTGAAAAACAGTTGAGATTGGGTTTGAGATCCACGCAGTAGGTTGAGGGTATTTAGAAGTTTAAATGCATAGAATATTCACAGCACAGTTATCCCAAGCCAGGAAAGTGCAGTTGGAATTACTTCACTTCAGATGAGGGGTCTAAAGAAATACCCGGAAACTCTGCCCATTGAAAGGGCATCAAGCAGGTAACAGGCATGAGGGCTGGTAGATCTACTGTATTTGTTCAGACAAATGACACACAGTTTGTGTTGCCACTAGAAGGTGCCATCAGACTAAAAGCAGGAGAATATCAAGTAAAGAGTTCTTTATCATCTCCAAAAGTCTTACAATAAACCAGCAGCTGATGGGATTTAAGCATAAACAAGCATTATGTATATGCGTAAATAAAAAATGTGAAAACAATCATGGTTATAGCGCTGCATTAAAATATGAAACCTTTAGCAATTTTATCTGCAACTGGTACGAAGGAAAGTGTGTTTTGGGTGAAATAATTGAAATATATTGAACAAAAGATCTGATGGATGCTCCATAATACAAACGTTATGTCAATTTAGCAATCAAATTAGCTTGAACCTAAATTATATTTGAGGATCAGAGTCTTATGCATATCAGAGTGTTTCCTTTTCTTTTAGGTTAACCCTGACCACATTGGTAACTCCTGCATAGTAGTAGAAAGATGGCTCGAGTTTATTGAGATTTTTTTAATACAGGTGATGGAATAAATCTTGCTGAAGATTTTTGAGACAAGTTTGAAATGTCTAACTCTACCAAATGACAATTTCCTGAATGTCTACTGCTTATTCAACCTTTTGATATTTTTGGTGCTCTTATGGTTCTCGGAAGAGCTGAACACAAGGTCGTTCAAAACTACTGTTTACTTCAGGTACTGAAGTTCCCAAAATGCCAGTACCATACCATTTTAAAAATATTATTTTTCTGTAATTTTTTAGTACTGGCTAACTGTGCAATCTAGTTAACATTATTGAATAAAAAGCTGTCTTTGCTGGTAGTGTTTTGTTTGTAGCCTGATTGTCATCTAGAAGTGCCAACATCACAAACAGGATCTGAATTTAACAAATGTTTTAGAGGTGACAGTTAGGCTTTCATTTTGTGATTCCTGCATATTCTATATACAATATTAGTATTAGTTCACACAACAGACTAAGGCAGCAACTCCAACTTTGGAGGAAGAAAATTTAACTTAATATAATCTGTTGCTGTTAAAGGAATTCTCCACTGGAAAATATTTTATGTTACTTACTACATGTTGTTTGTAGTGATGACTGAGAAAAATCTAATTTACATGTTTTCTGATAATATACAGTGGTGCTTGAAAGTTTGTGAACCCTTTATAATTTTCTATATTTCTGCATAAATATGACCTAAAACATCATCAGATTTTCACTCAAATCTTAAAAGTAGATAAAGAGAAACCAGTTAAACAAATGAGACAAAAATATCATACTTGGTCATTTATTTATTGAGTAAAATGCTCGAATATTACATATTTGTGAGTGGCAAAAGTGTGTGAACCTCTAGGATTAGCAGTTAGTTTGAAAGTGAAATTAGAGTCAGGTGTTTTCAATCAATGGGATGACAATCAGGTGTGACTGGACACCCTGTGTTATTTAAAAAACAGGGCTCTATCAAAGTCTGCTCTTCACAACACGTTTGTGGAAGTGTATCATGGCACGAACAAAGGAGATTTCTGAGGACCTCCGAAAAAGAGTTGTTGATGCTCATCAGGCTGGAAAAGGTTACAAAACCATCTCTAAAGTGTTTGGACTCCACCAATCCACAGTCAGACAAATTGTTTACAAATGGAGGAAATTCAAGGCCATTGTTACCCTCCCCAGGAGTGGTCGACCAACAAAGATCACTCCAACAGCAAGGCATGTAATAGTCGGCGAGGTCACAAAGGATCCCAGGGTAACTTCTAAGCAACTGAAGGCCTCCCTCACATTGGCTAATGTTCATGTTCATGAGTCCACCATCAGGATACAACAACAATGGTGTGCATGTCAGGGTTGCAAGAAGAAAGCCACTGCTCTCCAAAGAACACATTGCTGCTCGTCTGCAGTTTGCTAAAGATCACGTGGACAAACCAGAAGGCTATTGGAAGAATGTTTTGTGGACGGATGAGACCAAAATAGAACTTTTTGGTTTAAATGAAAAGCGTTATGTTTGGAGAAAGGAAAAACTGCATTCCAGCATAAGAACCTTATCCCATCTGTGAAACATGGTGGTGGTAGTATCATGGTTTGGGCCTGTTTTGCTGCATCTGGGCCAGGGCGGCTTGCCTTCATTGATGGAACAATGAATTCTGAATTATATCAGAGAATTCTAAAGGAAAATGTCAGGCCATCTGTCCATGAACTGAATCTCAAGAGAAGGTGGGTCATGCAGCAAGACAACGACCCTAAGCACACAAGTCGTTCTACCAAAGAATGGTTAAAAAAGAATAAAGTTAATGTTTTGGAATGGCCAAGTCAAAATCCTGACCTTAATCCAATCGAAATGTTGTGTAGGGACCTGAACCGAGCAGTTAATGTGAGGAAACCCACCAACATCCCAGAGTTGAAGCTGTTCTGTATGGAGGAATGGGCTAAAATTCCTCCAAGCCGGTGTGCAGGAAAGATCAAAAGTTACCGGAAATGTTTAGTTGCAGTTATTGCTGAAATGGGGGGTCACACCAGATACTGATAGCAAAGGTTCACATACTTTTGCCACTCACAAATATGTAATATTCGATCATTTTCCTTAATAAATAAATGACCAAGTATAATATTTTTGTCTCATTTGTTTAACAGGTTTCTCCTTAACTACTTTTAGGACTTGAGTGAAAATCTGACGATGTTTTAGGTCATACTTATGCATAAATATAGAAAATTCTAAAGGGTTCACAAACTTTCAAGCACCATTGTAGGTTTTAATGGTGACCAGCGAGGCCAACTCTAAACAGCATCAAACAGTTTTTACACATCCATAAAAAAATTATTTTAGTGTTGCACAATCCACACGTCAGTTGTATACTCGTAATGCACAAACCACATTTATATATGTCAAATGTTATTGTTTGTAAAATAAATGCATCTGAAAAATGAAAGTATTACATAAAAATTAAGAGCTCTGAATTGAAGATTGAGCTATTGACCAGTCAATTATGGGGAGGCAGGTCTTCAGTTCAAACACCTAAGTTGTCTTGAACATGCTGCAGTACTCAATTTATTTTTCCTGGATGTATTGATATGTCCTGGGTATGACGTTAAACTGAATCTGGCCCTGCAAGCGGTCCTTCAACTTGCAGGGAAATCATGGGGGTTGGTGGCAGGATTAGCACTCTGGCCATCGTAAAAAGAAAAACCAAAAAAGGCTGCTCGCATCATGAAGGGAAGAGTCGAAACTGTTGGAAAGCCAATAGGGTCAGGTCTGTTGGGGATCGGAACTGGTGTGGTGCTGAGGCATCGCCTGCTGCACGGCAGCACTCGGGTCCTAATTTGAAGCGGCCCATACGGGTGGGCACATGGAACGTCTCATCTCTCCGGCAAGATGATCATCTTCCTCTGCTCTCGGAGGAGCTGCGTAAAGTCTGCATTTCAGTGGCGGCATTCTCTGAGGTGTGCAGACTGGGAACTGGCCAGATCTCTGTGGGTGGATACACCTTTTATTGGTTTGGTCGGTCTGATGGCTATCATACTCAGGGAGTAGCTGTTGCTATAGCGGATTGGCTTCTTCCGATGGTGTCCGATTTCACTCCTTTCAACGAGCGTATTATGGGACTCAGATTACAGCACTCCCTGGGTGCCTTGTCTGTTGTCTCAGTGTATGCTCCGACCGCGGTGAGTGATGTCTCGGTGAGGGAGACATTTTATTCGCAGCTTCGCTCGGTGGTTGATGGCTGCCCACGGGGTGACACTCCTCTGGTCATGGGCGACTTCAGTGCAGCCACTGGCACTGACAGGGCTGGCTATGAGGATTGTGTCAGTCCCCATGGGTATTGTGACTGTGGTGAAAGTGGCTCCATGTTTCTTGACTTTGCAAAAGGTCAGGGGCTGCGAATCGCTGGATCCTGGTTCCAGCACCCTGAACCGCATCGTTGGATTTGGTACTCCAATACTGGTGGTGCGGTGATGGAGATCAATCACATCCTCGTGGGCAGATGCTGGAGGCTCTTGCAAAACTGCAGGGTCTACAGAAGTGCCCAGTTTGTGAATTTGGACCATAGACTTGTTGTTGCTACTCTTAGGATCCAGCTTAGGTCCCAGTAGGTTACCACCTGCTAGGAAAATGAGCCTGGACTTGGCAAGACTCCAAGACCAGGCTGTTTCTAATGAGTTTGCACGCAGTTTGTGTGAGGAACTTTCAGATTTGGGTATGACTGCCAATCCTAATGTGATGTGGGAGACCTTCCGTGACAAGACCCTGAAGGTTGCTGAGGGTTGTGTTGGTGTTACCGGTGTTCCCAGAAGGAGGTGTTTCATCTCGCAGGGCACCCTGGATATCATCGAGAGGAGTCGCAGCGCACGGCCTAATGGCAACTCTGGTCTGTACCGGGAACTGAGAAGGATGGCTGCACGGGCTCTGAAGGCAGATAAAGAGGCGTTTGTTAGAGGAATCTGTGAGCAAGTGGCACACCATCTGTGGTCTAGTGACCCACGTCCTGCTTACAGAGGAATCAAAGCATTACGCACATCCGAATCTGTTCCTTGGAGAGTCGCAGTCAGGGCAGCTGATGGAATGGTCCTTACAGATGACACTGCAGTTGTGACCCGCTGGACTGTCTACTTTGAGCAGTTGTTCAAAGCTGATCCTCCGGCTAGGCCGTTGGATATCTCTGGGTCCACGGTTCTTGAGGCTGATCCTCCAATTAGCTGTGAACCACTCAATCTCACTGGGATTGCACAGGTGGTGAACCAGCTGAGGGGAGGAAAGGCTGCAGGGATCTGTGGTATCCGGGGTGAACATCTCCAGGCTAGTGGTAAGGCTGTCCTCCTGGCATTGCAAGCAATCTTTGCTTCCATTTGGGAGACTGGCATCATCCCAGCTGACTGGAAAACGGTACTTGTCGTCCCTATCTGGAAAGGGAAGGGTGATCGCCTGGATTGCAGCAACTAAAGGGGAATAACAGTGCTCTCAGTGCTGGGTAAGGTCCTTGCTAGGATCATGCTCAATAGGATCCGTGATCACTTGCTCACCTACCAGCGACCGGAACAGTCTGGTTTTACGCCTAAGAAGTCTACCATCGACCGCATCCTGGCACTGAGGGTTCTCATAGAGCGCAAACGCGAATATCAACAGAGTTTCTTTGCAGCCTTTGTCGATTTTCACAAAGGGTTCGACTCAGTTGATCGAGCTGCCCTATGGGACATCCTGAGGGTTCATGGGATCCCCTTGAGATTGCTGGATGTCATGGCTGGCCTGTACACTGGTACTGTGAGTGCTGTGCAGAGTGGAGGCAGGACCTCTGCGTTTTTTCCCAGTTGATTCTGGGGTTCATCAGGGGTTTGTTCTTGCTCCTACTGTGTTCAGTGCTTGTATGGACTGGGTGTTGGGCAAGGTCGTGGGGTCTAGCGGCTGTGGGGCATCTGTTGGTGAAGAAAGATTCACGGATCTTGACTTTGCTGACGATGCTGTGATCTTTGCGGAGTCAATGGAGGCTCTGATCAGGATGCTCGAGAGACTGAGTGAGAAGTCTGAGTGTCTGGGCTTGCTAGTGTCCTGGATAAAAACCAAGATCCAGGCCTTTAATGACCTTTTGGGCATAGCCATCAGCAGTGTGTCTGTTTGCGGAGAAATGTTGACCTTGTTGAGAGGTTTACTTACCTTGACAGTGACATTCATGTCTCTGGTGACTCTTCCTGTGAAGTCAGTAGACGGATTGGGAGAGCATGGGGGGTCATGAGGTCGCTGGAAAGGGGTGTGTGGCGCTCCCAATATCTATGCAAAAGGACGAAGGTCCAAGTCTTTACAGTCCTGGTGCTTCCTGTCTTCCCATACATTTGTGAGACAGGGACGCTATCCAGTTACCTGAGACGGAGACTGGACTCCTTTGTTACTGTGTCTCTCCAGAAAATCCTTGGGTACCGTTGGTTTGACTTTGTGTCGAATGGGCGGTTGCTAATGGAGTCCCAAATGACGCATGTTACCTGCATTGTGACTGAGCGTCAGTTACGGCACCACGGCCATGTGGCACGTTTCCCCGAGGGTGATCCAGCTCATAAGATCCTCATTGTTGGAGACCCAAGTGGCTGGACCAGCCCGAGGCGTTGCCCATGATACACCTGGCTGCAGCAGATAGAGGGTCATTTCCGGAGGGTAGGACAGGACCGCGTGTCTGCCTGGGGGGTTGCCAACCGGGATCCCGAGCTGTTTCCACATGTAGTGGATGCAGCAACTTACTGCACCAGTGCATGCTCCTCATCTTGACTTGACTTATATTGATATGGTTTGTTTTTATTCAGCATTGGCCCCCTCTAGTCTCCATTGAAGCCTACAACGCCAGAAATTCTGTTTCTGTTGAAAACATAAGATTACAATTTTTTTAACAAGCATAACTACAAACAATATGGGGTCAGCTACAAATAAAAAATATATAATTTGTATGTCCTTTAAGGTAGGACTTAAGAACATCCTTTTAGCTTCCTGTGTATACTGTATATACTGTATTCCTTCAATGGTGGTTCTAAACCCAGTCATTCCAGGGCTGAGTATCTGAAACATAACCCTGCAGCATTCAGCACAAGACATGATATCGCCCATGTTGTCACAGGGCACACTCATGCACACTTCCGCAGTCACTTTTATTGGGTTATTTAGCTTAACCTGCACGTCATTGGCATGTGAGTAAAAAGCACCCTGTGAGAAATGCATATAGGCATGGGGAGAAAATGCAAACTCCACATAATGGTGTCCAAATTGGGATTTGAACCCATGACTCTGAAGTTGTAAGGCACTTAGGATACAGATTGTGATTCTGCACCCATTTACTTGTATTACATACTTTTGATGTGCCAGTCTGTCTTGTGCCCTTTGAGCCACAAACTGTGTTTTACTGACCGTTGCACAAACTAGTCTTATCTTTAGGTAAAATAGTATTTTCATAGTGCTTGGTTACTTACTGGGTTCTTTTAAGTATTTTGTGCAGTGTGTATCCTTTCTTTGTATGTATAATTTGTTTTTATACTGAAGAACCAGTTCCTGTCTGTATTTTATCTATCAATTAGTACTATAGCATTATAGAAAGGTGCTATATAAATAAAATATTTTTATTATAGTTCTCTATCATCCATCCATCCATCCATTTTCCAACCTGCTGTATCCGAACACAGGGTCACGGGGGTCTGGTGGAGCCAATTTCAGCCATCACAGGGCACAAGGCAGGAAACAATCCCAGGCAGGGTGCCAACCCACCGCAGAGTTCTCTATCAGTTTTGTAGTATTTTGCTGCATTGTATAGTCTGACTGATATTGAAAAAAACCCATTGAGACCTGGAAGCAGACAAGCTTAATATGACAGGGTATATAATGTAGCATTTGAAATTTTACACACTGCTGTGAACAGTGGATTTGCATTATATTCTGGTTTTTGGACAATCTTGTTTCACTCTAAAGAAACTGTTAACCTGCAATGTAATACTGAGACATAATTTCCAGTCATCTGGGTTTAAATGAATGCAGCATATAGTATAATGAAAAATTTTGCTGTTGGTACTCCAAAAAAACTGGCCATTTTAAACCTTTTCATCAGCATAGTGCACTGCAGCTGACACATAAAAATGCTAGGATGAAAAATCTGCTTTCAGTTTGTAGGTTATCTGTAATATAGTGGCTGTCCCCATTATAAATAAATCTGGCGTTTCCTCCTCACTTAAGAGCAGGAGTGAGAGCACATCCCAGCTGCTTTCCGGAGAGTTCATTGATTAATCATTGTTCATTTCCTTTTGGCATTTTTGTGATTGTAATCTCTATAAACAGGCCATCACACTTATCTTAAGTTTAATACATGGTTTATCACATTATAAATGACAATAATGTTCCTTGTCAGGGTCAACTCAAATAAGCTGCCAGAAAGAATTAAATTTTAATGCAAAAGATAAATGAGATGTGGTAAGCAGGCAAGTAAGTGATATTAAAAGCCAACAATTGATAAGAATAAGGAGCTTTATTAAATAAGCTGCAATTCGCTCATGTATGTTCTTTTACCACCATAATTCATTAGAAAGTGAAGACAGTAAAATTGAACCATAAACATTTGATCACTCAGTCTTTTGTTTTTTTTTTTTTGTTTTGTATTTTAATGCCATTGTCACAAAGCATTGTATCTGTCTGTCTGTAACTTTTCTGATCAAGCTTTAGCCAGTAATGTTTTGTAAGGGATTGTTGCCCTTCTCTTGGCACAAAGCAAAAAACAAACTTTGGTATAGGCACATACCAGGTCTTCACCAATTTAGAGATGCTAACTAATCCAGCCTGCACATCTTTGATATTTGGAAAAGATCCACACAGATTGCATTGCTGCCAGGAACTGAGTCCAGGTTTCTGCCTTCCACTGTACCACCATCTTTCTTGTTTGTGATTCTTGCAAGCATTATATTGTAACAATGATTATTTTGGGAACTGTATTGTGAGCTGCAGTGTATTGTAATATGATTTCACCCTTTATTGATTTTAAACAACATGCAGCTTGGAATAGCAGCTTGATTACTCACAATTATATTCACTAATTGGGCTTTTGGCATTAAAAGCCTCTGATCTGTAGTCTTCAGGTAACTCCTCATTGGTATTATGAAGTTTCTTTCCTATGTAGCAGTATCCTCTGTGTCTCAACAGTCTTTCACAGGTGTCCTGGCCAGAAGATGGGGCAGTAGAGCTGGTTTTATTTTTCACTATACTCATTTTGTGTCACAATCAATACTGTAGATGTGGGCCCGGGCAGAAATCTACTCCTGAGGTCAAGTGTTACATAATATTCATTTTCTGGTCTTGTATTTATCAAGAAGGGGAAATGTGCCCAGCTTCAGACAAGTTAATGGCGTGACTTTACTCTGGATAACTCAATCCTGCCAATGTGTATTACAGTAGGCTTCAGATCATGTTTCAGAGATTTGGCCTGACATGCGGTACAGGCCTGTGTTTCAGACCCCTCTCAGACTCCATGTGCTCCTAAGTAACTGCATTAACATTGCAAAATAATTGCGAGTAGAGGGTGAAGGCGCAACAATGTCTACAGTATCTGAGCATTATTTATTCTAATAACAGATTCATAGTGCATACCACCCTGATGATTAACCTAATAAAATAGTTTCCATGTAAATTTAATATAACCAATGTCTGAGAGAAGTCTGATTTGCACTTGTTACAGCCAGAATGTATTTAGGTATAGGCAGACTGAAGGCCACATGACAGATTTTTAAACCTTTTTAATCTATCCCTCCATCCACCTCCTGAACCTTTCAATATACTTATTGTAGCATAAATTCCCAGGTACTTGTACCATCCAGTTTACCTTATAACTGTTTAATAAGGATATTACTATTTTGTAGATGTTCTTAAACATACTGTATGTTCCATAAAGAGAGATTACATGTTATAGAAAAATGAAAACATATATGTTTTAGTCAAACAAAATGATAATATTTGTGTAGAATGACAATTAGCATTCTAATTCAACTCTAGCATTTTAACTTGTGTTGTATCTTGAATGTATACTCCATGATATCTGGTGTTATTGGCATTAAGCAACATTTGTTATGGTCAGTTGTTTATTGAATATTCTCAAGCATAGCAAATTAAACAGATCCATACAATACATATAGGTTTATAGGCTCATTATTGTCACATGTACAAAGTACAGTGAAATCCTTAAGGCCATGTCACATTAGATGACATTTTCCAGTGATTTTTAGTCAAAGCCTTCATTTACATAATCTTACCATGTTGAATGCAGTCAGCAGCATGCTCACTTGAAGGCCAGTTTGAAAATGTGACTAACCAAGCACCACTCTGTAAATAGTCTGGAGCTCGCTTCAGGAATATTAAATGGGTGTGATTTTGTTAATAGTTGTAGGGACAGCTGTTTATGCATCACAGCTGACAAACAAGGATTGCTTATCCAGACATCAATGCATATAATACAGTGATGAGGAATAATGAACGTGGGTTTTTTGGACCTCACAAACAAAAGAGAAGCTCAAAGAGTAATATCACAGATGAAAGAAAATACAGTGTACTGGAGAAGAAAAACCAGCAGAGGGCTGAGTTCTATGCTGTTCAGGGAGATTAGGGTAAAGTATGTGAAGGAATTTGAATTGGGTTTGTTCATAATTATGATTTTGGGAACAGAGTTATACATTATGGAATATAATCTCCCAGGCAGGTGAAGCACAGGAAGTAAAGGCAAACTAAGGGGAAGAGTTTTGTGTGGAATTATGCAATGCCATACTGATGCTATAGTTTGGACTTTTCGAATGGGTGAAAGTATGGGTAAGGAAGCTAACTTGAAGGGAGAAATCCCACAAGGTCTTAATTATCAAATTTCTGAATAAAAGAAAAAGGGCAAGGAAGGAATATTAAAATGGTACTGGAGACACAAAAGGAGTCCAGCATCGCTGAACAGGTAACCAAGTGCACTAAGTCCTGCAATATGCCAATATGCCAAAAAGAGTAAACACATGACTGGCCACCGACTTGGAGCACAATAAAGTGTAAAACTAGAATGCAAGTATGCCACATCATAGTAACTTTAATACATCTCTCAAACCATGCCAAGAGAAAGAACAAAGCAGACGACAGGACCAAGGGAATGCCTATAGCACTTGGGCTTAAATGGAGTAAAGAGATTCTTCACAAGAAAGTGAGGGGGAAATAATGGAAGGTTCAATATGTAACCAGAATAAAACACAATGAAGGATGAAGGACAATAATAGTATTCCATGTCAGGTAGAGAACCTCCACCATTCAAATGTACTTCAGATTGGCTTACATTCATTCTTCTGCAATTCCTCAAAAATTTGGAAACAAGGTGTCTAACTCATGACCAGTCCTAGGAATGGAATAATATATATATATATAT
>JANRMT010062808.1:5289241-5309727 GCA_026402145.1 Polypterus bichir lapradei
TATATATATATATATATATACATACAGTGGAACCTCGGTTCACGAACGTCTCGGTTCACGACCAAAAAGCTCGCCAAACTTTTGCCTCGGTTCACAACCACACACTCGGTATACGAACAAGCCAGTTTCCCTTGCCTGCCTGAGCTGAGAGAGAGTGAGAGCAAGAGCGAGCGAGCACGTGCCTGCTGGGGAGGGGGAGGAGGAGATTGCTGCACGTGTTTGCCTGCCTATCTGCAGGCTGTAGTGCAAGCGAACCATCCCCCCACCACAGGCAGGCTGAGAGAGAAAGAGAGAGAGAGAGAAAGCAAGCAAGCCGCATGGCTGCCTGGCTTTTTCATTTAAGCAAAGCCGCTCCTTGTTCATTGTTTTCAGTCAGACGGGCACTCTCTTTGTGCTCTAGAGTATTTCATGTGCTTTTGCAGTTAACTATTGCTTCTAAGCAAGTGAAGAGTGGTGAGAAAGTTTTGAAGAAAATTGAAATCGAAGAAAAGAAAGAAATTACAAGAGGTGGAAAAACTGTTTACCAGTTTACTCATTTACCAATCTGAAAACCCTCGTGCTTTCAAGCAGCACAATGTAAACAAAGCCAGACTGCCAGTAATATGGAGGGCAAACATGAAGGGTTGGGTCACAAGAACTTTGTTTTTGGAATGGCTGCATGAGGCTTTCACTCCCACCAGCTAAAAGCACCAGAAACCCAAGAAATCACAAGAGAGAAAACACCTGAAGGAAAACACTTCATGCCAGGACTCGACTCATGCAAGGTTAGTTTTCTTGGTGTTTTTTGTATTACGGATTTTTCAAAAGTTAATTTTTCAGTTCATAACGCGATTTGTTGCAATGTTACTTTTCTCTTTTTTCAAATGTTCGCTTTTTTCCTTGTGCTTAAAACTCATTTTAAAAGAAATGCTGCGCGAGCACGTGCTACAGAGAGATTAGAGAGCGCAAGCGAGCAAGCACAGAGAAAGAGAGAGAGAGAGCGGGCAGCTGACAGGGAAGGGATGGGGGGGGGGGGGATAGGGGGTGGGGGGTGTGTGTTTGTGTGTGCGCGCTACAGAAAGAGAGAGAGAGAGAGCACGTGAGCCAGCCTGCTCCTGTAGCTGAGGGAGGGGCTTTGGTGGTGTGTGTGCTACAGAGAGAGAGAGGGAGAGAGCCCGAGCGAGCCAGCTCGTGTAGCTGAGCAGGGAGCCTGAGTGTTTTGTGTCAGTGTTATTCAATGTTTTTTACATTAGTTTACTATTACTGTGCATTCTATGGTGTAATTAACTATATTTTTGCTTAATCTTTACATATATTTACATATTTACATACAGTTTGTACGGTCTGGAACGGATTAATTGTATTTACATACAATCCTATGGGTGAAACTGCTTCGGTTCACGACCAACTCGGTTTACGACCAAAGTTCTGGAACGAATTATGGTCGTGAACCGAGGTTCCACTGTATATATATACTATATCTCTGGTAGTTCTTAGTTCTTGGAATCATTAGTCAAGTTAACCTTCCACCTATCCATGGATAAGTGAAAGTGTAAAATGTGAAATTAAAAACTATTTTCTTCTACCAATTTTCACCTGTCAGTATCCTGCATCTTTGGCAATCTGATCATTGTAGGGTTACATACAGTTAGGTCCATAAATATTTGGACTTTTTTCTAATTTTGGTTCTGTACATTACCACAATGAATTTTAAATGAAACAACTTAGATGCAGTTGAAGTGCAGACTTTCAGCTTTAATTCAGTGGGGTGAACAAAATGATTGCATAAAAATGTGAGGCAACTAAAGCTTCTTTTAACACAATCCCTTCATTTCAGGGGCTCAAAAGTAATTGGACAATTGACTCCTATTTCATAGGCAGGTGTGGGCAAGTCCATCGTTATGTCATTATCAATTAAGCAGATAAAAGGCCTGGAGTTGATTTGAGGTGTGGTGCTTGCATGTGGAAGATTTTGCTGTGAACAGACAACATGCGGTCAAAGGAGCTCTCCATGCAGGTGAAAGAAGCCATCCTTAAGCTGCAAAAACAGAAAAAACCCATCCGATAAATTGCTACAATATTACGAGTGGCAAAATCTACAGTTTGGTACATCCTGAGAAAGAAAGCAAGCACTGGTGAACTCAGCAATGCAAAAAGACCTGGATGTCCACAAAAGACAACAGTGGTGGATGATCGCAGAATCATTTCCATGATGAAGAGAAACCCCTTCACAATAGCCAACCAAGTGAACAACACTCTCCAGGGGGTAGGCGTATCGCTATCCAGGTCTACCATGAAGAGAAGACTGCATGAAAGTAAATACAGAGGGTGAAAGCCACAAGAATAGAAAGGCTAGATTGGACTTTGCTAAAGAACATCTAAAAAAGCCAGCGCAGTTCTGGAAAAACATTCTTTAGACAGATGAAACCAAGATCAACCTCTACCAGAATGATGGCAAGAAAAAAGTATGGAAAAGGCGTGGAACAGCTCATTATCCAAAGCATACCACATCATCTGTAAAACACGGTGGAGGCAGTGTGATGGCTTGGGCGTGCATGGCTGCCAGTGGCACTGGGACACTAGTGTTTATTGATGATGTGACACAGGACAGAAGCAGCCGAATGAATTCTGAGGTGTTCAGAGAAATATTGTCTGCTCAAGTCCAGCTAAATGCAGTCAAATTGATTGGGTGGCATTTCATGATACAGATGGACAATGACCCAAAACATACAGCCAAAGCAACCCAGGAATTTATTAAAGCAAAGAAGTGGAAAATTCTTGAATGGCCAAGTCAGTCACCTGAACTTAAGCCAATTGAACATGCATTTCACTTGTTGAAGACTAAACTTCGGACAGAAAAGCCCACAAACAAACAGCAACTGAAAGCCGCTGCAGTAAAGGCCTGGTAGAGCATTAAAAAGGAGGAAACCCAGCATCTGGTGATGTCCATGAGTTCAAGACTTCAGGCTGTCATTGCCAGCAAAGGGTTTTCAACCAAGTATTAGAAATGAACATTTTTTCTCCAGTTATTTAATTTGTCCAATTACTTTTGAGCCCCTGAAATAAAGGGATTGTGTTTAAAAAAAAAAAAAAATGTCAGTTCCCTCACATTTTTATGCAATCTTTTTGTTCAACCCACTGAATTAAAGCTGAAAGTCTGCACTTCAACTGTATCTGAGTTGTTTCATTTAAAATTCATTGTGGTAATGTACAGAACCAAAATTAGAAAAAAGTTGTCTCTGTAGGTACCACATTAAAAGTCACAACAATGCACAAGTGACTGGATTGTGATCGGATTACTCAGACCACATTCTGAATTTGTTAGAAATGGATAATGTAAATGCAAATGCCTTTTCTGTCTTCATACAACACACTCATAATTAGGAACTTATTTGAATTTTCTGTGGACAAAGTCACATCAAACCTCTGTTAAGACATGATATGTTTTAAATACCAGGCTATAATGTAATCTGGCTTAATTATATTTGGATTCAATCCAGATGCAAAACACATGCCAACTTAGGTGCAAATGTAAAAGTGGCCTATGGTTTTCTTTGTGAACTGGTTATCTTCATAAAATTCATCTATCATTGGTAAGGGTATACTGTTTCTCTTTTTTTATATATGACTCAAAAATGCACTACTACTTTGTAGTATTCTGCAATTGTTGCTAGAAGTATCAAACCTACCCCAGATTTTTGAAATCAACTGCATGTTTTTTAGCAGCATCTGCATAAATAAGTGACTTTAGAAAAAAAACTTTTTTTATTCAAATTTCACAGACAATAGCAATGCAACAGAAAAAACACTGATTTAAATGGCAAAAGCTGATTTCTGAATTGTTATTGTAGTTGCTCAAGGAGAAAAAGTATGTCACACTTTAGTTTGGTGTTCATCATTGCAATTGTGCTAACATTACATAGTAATTTCTCTGTAGTAACATTGTAGCAATTTTATTTAAATTGTATTGAAATAAACTGCATAAGTAAGAATGAACTCAAATATGGAAGAATAAAGAGAAATGTATGTTGGCTCATTTATTTTTATAATAGAACATATGGGTTTGTGTTCCCACTTTCTGCTGCCCTTCTGGAATATTCTTTGTTTTCCCTCCAGTATGCCTGGAGTGTCACTCAAGCAGGATTCCTTTCAACTGATTAGGCTAAGTGACCTGCCATCCACCTTCACTTGTAGCCTTTTATACTCCTAGTAAGAGTATAACTGTCAACCTGATAAGGTCATTATAGACCTTTTCGGACTGTGCTGGACACTCTGGGTTTGCAAGATTCTGTAACTGGGTGTGGCATGGGGCTTGAACATCTTTTCCAACAACAGGAAGAGGACAATCCCTAAGATATCCGGAGTTGCCATCCCTCTTTTACTGATCTCAATTATATTCTCGGGGGGGGGGGTCAATGCAACAAGATGGAGTGTGCAATGACAGTAATGTTATGTTGTCATTAATGAGATGCTTAGTCACCAGTAGTTATTTTGAAATGAATGTGGTTTTTTTAATTTATTTGTTTCTAGATCAGGCTTTATTTTACAGAAACAAAATTTTAAACACTTTTTGAATAAAGTGACGATTCCAAATCGGCCTGAATATGATTTGTGTTCATGAGTGGGACCTACAGTGGTCTAGTGGCCCAACCAGCACTATTTCCAGCTTTGTGCCCATTGTGCCCAGGCTGGTATAGGATGTGGTCCCTAACAATCTTAAATGGGTTTAAGCGGGTTTTAGAATAATGAATTTGATGTGGTACAGTGTCTAACTTGCCATTTATGGGGTGCTTCAGATTAACTGATTCTCTTCTTGATTTCTTTGGTCAGTGTTTAGCAGCAGGCTCAATTATCATGAACCGAGAGATTGAGTCCATGGCAATGCGTCCTCTAGCCAAAGACTTGACCCGCAGTCTGGAAGAAGTGAGAAACATCATTCGCGACCAGTCACTGCGGGACCTTAGCGTCTACACTGACAGAATGAAGGAGACACTCAAACAGTTTGACAACCTGTTTGCAGAGTTTGAGCTCAGGTAAGAATTACTCTGTCCTTCTATCTCATTGTAGTTGACAGATGTTGTATGTAAACAGTGGCCTTGGCCATAATGGTAGATAGATAGATAGATACATACTTTATTAATCCCAAGGGGAAATTCACAATTGCTTACATTTAATTCCCTTAAATGCAGGGGAGGAGTTCATTTTTGTAACATTTTGACCACAGTTTAAAAAAAAAAAAAAAAAAAATTTTTTTTGCAAAGAAGTAATAGATGAATGAGACATGATACATTTATTTTACATTTCTGTATCAGAACAGAAGTGTAAAGAAGAAATAGCCCAACTTCAAACCTTCCAAACCTCTAAATAATAAGAAATGTATTGTCTTTTTAAGATTCAGGGAGTTACAATAAAATGATTTAGGCTAATATTGTATCACAATATTTACAGCAGGAGTATAGGCAGAATTAGTTGTGCTATAATTTATTGTGTTTTCCCTGAGAGTACTTTACACATAACATGTCATACTCAGTGTTATATTTTACTACTCTGTATGCCTGCATTTTTCTGCTTATAATTAGCTTTTGGGGCATCTGGCTGTTTCTGAGTGCAGATGTCATCTTCAAATGAAATTAAAAACAACCTTGTTGAAATGTTGATGTAAATATGTTCTCTAGTTATTTACGCAAAATCACTTTCTGTCATTTTATTGCCCTCTGGGTACACATGAGCTGTGGTAGAGTGTAACCACGCAACAGCACTCCAGGAAAGGTAGAATGATTCTACATCTTTACAAGGGTCTGTGTAAATCAATCCACCTCCCTTTAATCTATTCTGCTTCAGCTAGCTCACTATGCTTCTCTCTGTCTGAGAGCAGGTCAGTATATTTTGAACCTCTAGGCTTTTGCTGTTGAGTATAATAAAATGACAGCCACATATTCTCTTTAAAAGAATACCTTTGTTATGAATCTAGACAGACCGCAAACTAAAATCCACACAGAGCATTTTAGAATTCAGTAGGTAAGTCATCAATGAAGAGCACTGTATTCACATCTAAAAACAACCAGAAAGAACAAAAATAAAACATGATGTTGATGTATAATCACGTTAGAGATGCACAAACTCTTTTGATTTTCTGATATATATTTATATTTATTAGGGTCTACTGTACATTTAAGTATATTTTGCAATTTTAATCTTGAAAAATGTCAAATAGCATCGATCCATTAATAGTTATAATAAAAGCTAAAACACAGATTTTGATGGTTAGGTCTGTTACTAGTGATAAAGATACTTGTCTGGATTTTTGTGTTAAATGTCACTTGTTTCTCTGATTGAACGCGAGAGTGCCAGTGAAAAACGACATGGACCTTAGTCATTGCAACACCATATGACGAGCCAGTCTTTTGCAGGGAAGCTATTTTAGATGAGACCCCTGAAAAATCAATTAGTGTTTTATTCTATTACACTTTTATAGAAAGCTTCTGCCCAGGGTTGGTTATTACATAATATGTTACTAAGTATCAATTACATTACAGTAAAAACATAAAGGTAGATACATAACATCACATAAAGCTAACAGAATGAAGAATATGGTGGTGTGAAAGAAGCAAAGCATGAAAGTCCACAAGTATAACAGATTATATAGCTATGGGAAGATAAAAAGAATATCTGTCAAAATGACTTAAATGAGTTTTTATGTTTTTACTCAGAAATACACATTACACATGCCTACAGTTCTTTGAAAGAATTTTTGCTGCCTGACTAGTTTACAGCATTCTTGCATATTTTTTTTTGCAGGGAATTTTGAATTTGGGTACAGAATAGTTGCCCCTGGGTTATGTTGTCTTTTTGAAGTGGCAGGAAGACTGTGGTGTTGAAAGGGTTCACAATTCCTAAACTTTTGTGTCAAAGAAAAGGAAACTGCTATCATTGGGCGTTGAATTGAATTGAGTATCTATCTAATAACTGTAATAAGCAAATCGTCCCCAAAATAGCTAAAAGGTATAAAGAAAGAAAATAAAAGACAGTAACCTACAAAAGTATGTTTTAGACAAAAATCAAAAAGGTAACGTGCATACCTCAAAACAAAAGCCATTAAAACTTTGGAACTACTAAGGAAGGTCACAATCAGGGGTTGTGGCTCTCTGGAATAGATTGTAAAACCTGTTGGTTTTGTATGCTTTAGAGCTTTTTATGGAGGGAAAAAATGTTTGCAATGGTTTTAAAATCAGTGCTTATGTACCTCATCTTTTCTTATGCATATTGTGGATTCACATCCCCCAACCTGAAGGAATATAACATTATTTATGGTTATATTACAGTAACATGGCCCTTTAGATACCCAAAAGAAGAAAAAAAAAAAAGCTAACCAGCAAGACACAACAAATCCACAAATGAAGTGTGATCCTGAGAGGATAAAAATTGGATCCAAGGAAGAAGTGCAAGAGAGAAACCATAGTAATGTCAAGGGTGCTAACATCAGGCTTACTGACTTTTGCCTTTAAAATCCCCAAGTCAAAAGTAGAACAATTTGGCTAAAATAAATCCATTGTGTATGGTAAAAAGAAACACTGCATTCAACAGCATCAGGACTTGGATGACCTGCATCATTGACATGAACAATGAATTCTGTCCTAGAGAAAGTCCTGACCTAAGCTGCTGCAGAAGTGGGACCTGAAATGAAAACCAATCAGTTTAGAGAATTGGAGTCATTCTGCTGAGAGTAGTGGGTCAAAGTTAAAAAAAGATAACTACAGGTAGCAAATTAACAGTGAAAAACTAGTATACTTTAAAAACTAGGCTTACTCAAAGATCGCTTAAAGCCTTTAGTAAGTGTTACAGAATATTAATGTACATATATTTTTTAATTATTTGTACTTTACATATGATCTGTTCTCATTGGCACATTCTGTACAGTCATGGTGCTTTTTACAAAAGCATTTGGCATTATAGAAAGAATTCTGTTGATTCTGTTGAGTAAAAATTCAGTATATGAAAATCTTTCAAGATAATTCAAGGGTATATAGTCCTACATATTGTAATTGTCTCCATGTTCTTTTTTAGTTACGTTTCTGCTATGGTGCCGGTGAAATCACCCAAAGAGTACTATGTACAACAGGAAGTAATAGTACTCTTCTGTGAAACTGTAGAAAGGTGAGATATTCTCCTTATTTTTAATGAAAATGAAATCATTATAGCTGACAAAGATGACTTTCATGACTCTGCAAGTTACTTTTATTTTCTCATGCCGTGTGGTTATTGGCAGTTTAATGGAAAACTGTTAATTTCAGTTAATAACAACTTGTTGAATTACTCTTAATGGTATTCTGTGAAATTCTGTAGATTGGCAAATATCTAATGAAACTTCCATGGCAAAGAAAGCAAACACAATTTATTATATGGTCAAGGAAAAACAAAGTAAACTTGATAGAAAGATTAACTGTGGGACAACAAATCAAAGACCAAAAACCCATTGGATGCAACTTTTATCTTTATGTTGATTTCATTCACTGTTCTGAAGTAACTTTTTTTTGCCCTTAATGCTATGTACAGTACAACTGCCTGATATGAAACAGGCATTGAGCTCCTCCATAAGTCAATATTTTTTAAACTAATCCTTTCTTAAGTGAAAAACAAATTGCATAGATATTCAAAACATCTATCATAATATTGCAACACATTTCATTTAAAATGGCAGTACAGCAGTATACCAACAAACTGATTGAATAATAAAATATTGTGCATAATATTTGTTTCTTTTATAATCTTTAAACCAATTGCTTTACACATATGATTACAGATGGTTTTAAAACTAAGAGCTATTAAAAAAAGTAATAATAAATGCAGATGTTGCAAATGTAGTTACGTTGACTTAACCAGCAGATGGCTATACTGAACAGTAAATGTTTTGTTTCTCGAAGTTTGTCTTCATCAAACACTTGTCCACTAAATGAATAGCCCATGAGAATGTTCACTTTATAAAGCTCAAGATAGTAATGTACATGAGTACAGTTATCACTGATTAAATTACTAACATCACAGTAGGCTAAATAGAGTGCTACTGGTCTGTTCCTGGGTGTCCGGTGAACACTGATTAAGTGCTAATTAAAACATTGTGAGAATGAAAAACCAGAGTCACAGTGCAGTCTGGAAATAGTGGGCTCTATTTAATGTTTAATGTCACTTTTTTTTTTTTTTTTTTTTTTACTGAACTCTGCTCTTAATATGTGTTTAGCTCTGTTTTAATTGACACATTTTCACACTACTGATGATTTCAGAATGTTTACAATGCAAATGCAAACCTAATGATGTCTTCATACAGATGTGGAAATGTAAATTGGTATTAGAGGTTGTCTGTAAAAGTGTGTTCAGAGCTAAAGGTGTACGTCTTTTTTTTTTAGGGCATTAAAGCTTGGATACCTCACACAAGACATGATCGATGACTATGAACCTGCACTAATGTTTACAATTCCAAGGCTCGCTATTGTTTGGTATGTATTTCAGTAATTAATTAATGACAATGCTTTGCCCTTTATTGAGGTCTTTTTTTAGACATGATATTTATAATTATGAATATATTTACTTTAGGTAAAACACACTATTGACTTTAAAGAGTTGTATTATTCAAAGATTTGTAAACATGTATATTTTTGCATTAATATATATTTTTTGTTCATAGTGGGCTTGTAGTCTACTCTGAAGGACCACTAAACCTAGACCGAAAGCCTGAGGATATGTCAGAACTTTTTAGGCCTTTTCGCACTTTACTAAGAAAAATCAGGTAGGGAATCTACAATTTTTTAAGCTTCTTGAACTAACTAAATACTCTAATATTGCATATGTGCTTTTCCCATGATTCAGTGTAGCTGGCTTATTTTATTAAGCTTGGGAGCTGGATAAGAAGTACTTTTGTTCTTACAAAAAGTCTTTTATCAGGAAATATGTATTAAAATGCATTGAGTTTGACAGTCTTTTAACACTAGAATTACCAGAGCCTACGAAAAAACTCATAAATCCGTCCCACCTTAAATCGCTTCTTAAAATCGTTCACAGCTCTCCACCAGCGTCTTTTGTCATCTAAATGTGCTGATAAAATCAGGCTGCAAGCAGCCGGCTATTCCATCCCCCCACCGACTTAGAACGTGCACAAACTTCTCCCAGCTCTTGCCTTGATTGATTTTCTGGGAGTGAAGTGGAGTTTTAGAGTGGAAATAATAGATCGTTGTTTGGAACACACGCATTTCATGTCTGTTCCGTTTCTACGGTAATCTGTGTAAACACATTGTTAAAACAGAAACGTTTTTTATATTCTACTAGTAGATGACAAAATGTAGGTATAAACTATATAATGTACGAAGCCTGAAGTATCAAAGAAATACTTTCACAAAAGATACAAATCTAACACAACAATTGCGCTTTTATTCAAAAATATAACTGCAGAAACAAAAAGCCGCCTTAACATGCGACATTGACATTCATTTATTATGACTGCCTCCGTGTCGCAATAGAATCAGCTGCCGACTGGGAGTCAAAAGGTCGCGAGTTCAATCCTGCACCACTCCATTTTGAGAAGTAAACTGCTCTTAGTCTTACTATTTTAGAATAAAAACATACATTTGATTTCAGTCTGTAACAGTTGGTGTAATTTATGACACTTGTAAAGGTTAGCTTTAGTTTTTGTTTGTTTTTTTTTTTGTCAGTTTTATTATCTCAGCCGTGTTCACGAGCCCAAACACACCCCACCCCCGCATCTGACACTGCTGTTTTCACATAGACGGGCTGTAACAGAGGTAAACTCAGCTCCCTTCTACATCGGAGCAAGAATACACATACCATTGCTTGCATATTAAAGTGTCAGCAGGCACTTTTCGTGGCATTACACACATTTTTGAGCACGCCCTCTGCACACTACTTGTAACTTTAGGCTTTATGTCAGATGCGGGGGTGGGTTATGTTTGGGCTCGTGAACGTGGCTGAGATAATAAAACTGACTAAAAAAACAAAGCTAACCTTTACAAGTATCATAAATTACATGTGCTTTGATCGCCGCCAGGTCAAACTTGTTATAGCACAAGCAACCGGCCACCTGCGTGCTCCTGCTAGCACTGAATAAGCTCCTGCCTTCTGCTGTCAGCGCGCAGCACTGGGGGAAAAAAAAGAAAGAGACAAATATATGTGACATTTTGAAGAAATCATTGTATGACCCGAATAGTACCAATCAGAAAACATCATCAAATGCAATATTATTTGAAAATGAACAGACCGGGTGTAAATTTGTTACTTGTAAAAATTAGCTTTATTTTCTCAGTCTCGTTCACGCTCTCCCTCACCTCCTGATCTGGCCTTAACTAACTAACTAACTAACAGCGACAGCATAAATTCTCAAGAGACGGCGGCATCACAGATCCAGGATGCTTGAGTTTCAGATGTTCATGCATCGCAGTGGTGCTGCCATGAAAAGAAAGCTCTGCTTTGCATAATCTGCATTCAACTTTTTTTTCTTTTTCGATGAAGTGCTCCCTCACTTTAGAAAGTTTCTGTCTCAATTTTTTTCCATCTCCTTCCCCCTCCTCTATCCGACTCACTATTGCAACCACGTTTATTTTCCTCTACATTCTTCTTCTCCTCAGACATTCTTCTTCGTTGGTAGGACTGTGTGCAGTCTTGACAAACAATAATAGCGATACTGCCCCCAGACGTTCATGTAGTGCTTTGCAGTTACAAAAACCAATGTGATTCTTTGTGACTGGAGCCTCTATTGAAGGTTCTGTTTATGACACGTCAACAAAAATCCGCGTCGACAATTTTTTGTAGTCGACATCGTCGACTAATCGTTGCAGTCCTAATTGATAGTGTTCCCAGAGACTGCACTATTCTTTTTTTTTTTTTTTTGCTATTAGGAAAAGAGCTTCATGAAACCATTTAATTAAAGGTAACTTATGTCCAAATGTGAAATGGGCACTTGTTAAGTATGTTATAAATAATATAAAATAACCTTCTCACACCCACTCAATCCATTTGAAGTCTGTCGAGGTTTAGAGTCTGTGTGTGCGGCATTGGGCAGCAGAAAATTCTGAATGGGACCCGAGTACATACCAAGCACATTCCTACATGTGGTCAAGTTAGAATTGCCATTCTAACCACTAACATGATTTCTTTTTCTTCGGTTATAGTCTTGGAAAAAAGCTCATTTGTTCTGTTATACTTGTATCTTTTCTGAAAGTGTTCCTTTGATGTTTGGAATTCAGGCTTCACACATTATACACTTCATGTCTACATTTTGTCAATTATTACTAAAACATGAAAAACGCTTCTGTTTTAACGATGTGTCTACTGTGCATAGATCGTTGTAGACACGGAACACACATGAAATGCAAGTGTTCCAAATAACGATATAGTATTTATAAAAGGTGTCATTTTGCTTGACTTCTCACTCTATACAACTCTAAGCAACTGACACGCAGGTAAACAGACTTGAGCTGAGAAAACTGTGCACCGGTGGGGGATGTGATAGCAGGCTACATGCTGCTTATCAACACATTTAAAGGATAAAAGACGCTGATGGAGAGGTGAGAAGCGTTTTAAGGTGGGACAGATCTACGAGTTTTTTCGTAGGCTCTGGTAATTCTAGTGTTAAAGGCTCCATATAAAGACTAGTTTTTGCTAGCTTTGTTGGTGTAGGAACTGAAGCTTCCTGAATTGGCCTAGCAGGAGTGTGACTCTTCACTTACTGTTAAATTTGTTGTCTGGTCATTCTTCACTAAGTGGCAGAGCTGTTGTTTATTTCAACGAGCAAAATAAACTTATTTACTATTTAGCCAACAGAGAGAAGTATGGTCTGAAATTCACCATTTACAGTCAGATTGGTAATGTAACAAATTAATTGCATTTTATTCTGTTATTTCTGGACCCCTTTCTTTTATTGGCTGTCATAATAAGCTCTCCTTAAAATCAGTGAAACTAAGGAGCTGGTCATGGAAACACACTCCTATGTGTATCAGGGAGCAAGGATGCCACAAAGAGTATAATTAGCTTTAAATTTATTAGTTGCTATCACTGACAACCTGTAGTGGGCACAGCACATCTCACCAGTGTATTTACTTCCTTAGACATCTGACAAAAGACCAGATGTCTGAATCTGTGCTCACTTGCTTCTGTTAGAGCAGAGTGAAGACAATCCTTACATCCTGAATAACAAAATAAATAGAAAAGGTACATACCCACAGACAGTGCAGACTTACACAATACCATCTGTCTTGTCATATCTGTTATTCTTCAGTCATTGTTTGGTTTTGTTGTTGGTTGTTTTGGTTCATTTGGATAGTAAATGATTCTATCTTGTACTTGAACTGTGGTTTTTTGAGATCAGGGATTCCATTCCTGTCATTATTTTCCAGTGGTTTATTTTTGTTTTTTTCTTTTTTTTCTTTAACATTTTGAGCACCAGTTTAATTCCTTTGATCACTGCCATTTTGACTACCAGTCATTAGGACAGTGCCCATTGTTTCTGGGTGTGGCCTCAGATGTCATGAACTGTTTGTAATCAGCGTGATGGGATATAAGGTTGGCTGGAGGTTTATTTCCTTATCTAATCTGCACATACCAAAGAAAACTTTGAGAACCTTTGATGATAATCTTATTGAAGGTTTCATTTGGTTTTGACTTTTTTGCTTGTATCTTCTGACTACAAATTTTGTCTCAAACTTTGGTTGCTGTTTTTGATTTCCCAGCTTCAACCTCTTTTTGAGGTCTTTACTCACATCGCCTGGTTTCGCCCAGAATTTTACCTGCCTGCTCTCTGTTAGCACATTATCTTTATTTCACTCAGGTGGGTAGTTCTGATTGTTAGAAAGTAGGGATGAGTTAAGTTAGTGAAATATTTTTACTAAGCATCTCTCATCGAGGAAACTGCTGATCACTGCAGGCTAATTGAGAAATTATTTTTTGGAAAAATAAACATTTTATGTAATACCTTTATATCAATATAAGTACCATATTCCAGAAATTAAGTTTAAGCTGGCACAGCTAGTAATGAAATAAAACCTAATGTGAATTCAGAAACATAGCCAAGGCATTGTCTATTACTTTAAATTGGCCCCGAATGAGTCTTGGTGTATCCGTTTGTGCCTTAACAATACATTACTAGACTTTATTTAAATCTGCATATTATTCATAATATTTCTGTCTTTCCTAGTTAGGTGTTGGTTTAATAAGCTAGGCCAGTTTTTACTATTAACAAATTAATTGAACTGATAAAATTAATACAATTACTAGGGCCATTTAAATGGTATTATTTTATTTTAAAATTTCAAAGTGTCCATGTAAGTCCAGAGAGATCTGAAATGTATTGTGAGAGGAATCAAGTGGCCAGACCACGTGTGAATTGCGATGCAAAAAACTGTGGACATTATGACAACCACTCACAGTGATAATGATATTATAATAAATGATCTATCTTCTTGTGTCTGATTCCCTTGAATTTTGGCTCTGTTAATGTTTTTTTTTTGATTGCCTAATATAAATGCATTTTTAATATTTTCATCAGTCCCTTATTGCTCAACATGACCCCCTTTATTCTAATATCAAAATGAAACGGATTCAATATTTCTAGAGACAAAGGATAGAATTAACACACAGTACTCTGTGCCACTAGAGTAGGCTTATCAGATGCATGAATTTGAAATAAGTGGTATCAAAATAGAATAAGTAAAAGTGATGATTAAAATGTCTGCAAGGGATCTGAAAACCTTAATTTTATTATAGTCGTTTTAAGCTTAGTTTTTGTTTTCACCATTCTCAGAAGCTAAATGTCTGAGGGTTGGCATATGAAGAGCTGTATGAACTGTTTAAGCATCACTGAGAAAACCATAACAAAAAAGATGACAGTGTAAATTAAACAGCCATTAGTTTCTTTTTTCTGTTTATTTAAAACTTTGCCACTTATGTATTTTGATAAAAGCAATCTTTTATATTTCTACACTCCATTAGGCTGTGATTTATTCTACTTTTCAGCAAAGTGAAGATTAATTGAGGTTTTCATTACTTGCCAACAGATAAGCATTTCATCTTTATTTGAGAAGATTTGGAGGCAAATGACAGATAGCTGCTTGAGGTCAAAACCATTTTGTTTAGCATCAGGCAAGAGCTGTCAAACACGAGGCATCAGACTATTACATTTAATAAGGAGCTCATTGATACCCACTTTATGAGGTTAATGAATAAAAATTGTAAAATTATAGTTCATATTTTATTTTTTTGGTCTCACCTTTCTGTTTTTTTAATTTTGACTTAAGCATAAATAAATTGTTTTTCTATTTATAACTATGCTAGCATCACAGTTTAGGGACCAGGGTTCACCTCCTGCATGCTTCCAGCTTGGAGTTTGCATGGGTTTCCCTCAGGTACTTCAGTTTCTTCCTACAGTCTGAAGACATAAAAGGTCAGTAGATTGGCATTGCTAAATTTGCCCTAGTGAGTGTGTGTGTGTGTATGCCTTTGATGGGATTGATACTCTGTCCAGTTGCTGTTCCTGCCTTGTGCCCTTTGATTCTGGGATAGACTTCACCTAATTATGGCTACACCTGCCATAAGCAGGTTAGGACAGTGGATGGATGAATAACTGTGGTAGCTTCTTTTGTTTTGCATTAATAATAATAATAATTCACATTTGTATAGCACTTTTCTCACTACTCAAAGTGCTTTACATAGTGAATGGGGAGCCACTTTAACCACACCCAATGTGCAGCACCCACTTGGATGATGTAAGGGCAGCCATTTGTATGCTATTACGCTCACCACCCATTAGCTGTTCGGTGGTGAAGGGCTGAATGGAAAAATCGTGTGTTTGGGTGGGTGCGTGTGTGTGTGTTCGCGCAAGCATGTACATATTTGGATGGATTGGAAAGTAAAGGGACTTCTCTGAAAAATGTCTCTTCACCCTGACTGCAGCTTTTTTTTTAGCAACTGAATTGTGCTTCCTGGCAATATTTTCATACACAATGCTTCATTCATTTTTACTTGTACTCTAGCAAGTTTATGCTTGTTCAGTTTTTGCTAATGAGAAGCATTCCCACATCTTGATTCTGCTGCCTCTAAAATTCATTGAAAGGATAGTTGGAGTGGTGCAGAAATATAGAGAGTCTGTTGCAAGAAAAAGATAGTTTTGCAGTCTGAAGGCCATTTGGTCACTGAAGAGATGTAGTTTTTCTTTAGCTCAACTGGCTAAAACAGTTACACTTCACACTCTGAATCCAACTGCCTGATTGTGCATCCAGCAGCTCCAAGTGTGAATATGCAGCTGAGAGTGATGTCACCTCAGCACATTTTCTCAGTGACAATAGTTTTTTTTTCCTGATGTGGGTAGTTACATATGTAGCACACATATAACACTGAGTTTCAGCCCAAAACTCAATTTTGATGAGATCTCCTTCAATAGATAATGTTTTTTTTTCACAACACTAAGTAATGCATCTGTTTATTTATTTTTTTATTTACTTTGCAGCCTTCCCTTGCAGATCAGTTTTAGGCACAACCTTTTTATAACTAACTGATATCATCAATGCATGGTGGTATCTCTGTGGCTTCCCTATCAAGTCTGCTTTCGAATGCTGAGTTTTAATGATTTCCTTTTTAGGTGGTACTGTACAATGAAGCTTCTGTTTCTTGATTATTGAGCCCAAAGTATTCCAAAGGAAATTCAGACTCGTTCAAATAGATTTCTGCCTTGTTCTTTATGACTTTTTCTCAGACTGTCTCTATTTTTTAGTCCTCATTTATAATGTTGTTTCTTCAGATTCG
Source organism: Polypterus bichir lapradei (assembly GCA_026402145.1). Classification (NCBI taxonomy): domain Eukaryota; kingdom Metazoa; phylum Chordata; class Cladistia; order Polypteriformes; family Polypteridae; genus Polypterus; species Polypterus bichir. Next base: position 5,306,018 of record JANRMT010062808.1, read on the forward strand.
CTGTGTTACTATAAGTCCTAAAAAGACAGGAGCTTTATCTTGAAAATGTGACAGTGACCTGTATGATACACAGGCAGAGGTCAGTGTTATAACAATTTGCATGTTGTATGAAAATCCACAGGGTTTTTTTATACACAGTTTTTGACTTTAACTTATCTTCCGACAACTACATTTGTTTTTAAACATTTGTTTATATGCATTCAATTTACAATAAGGATGCAGACTGGAACAAGATGTAAAACTATCAGTTGCAATTGAGCAACATTTAACATCCTTGAGAATTTCTGAATGCTTTTGTACTGTCAACAAAACTTTCAGTATCTTGGTGACTCATATATTAAATAATCATCAATTCCTTTTTGCACTGCAAGTTTAATGTACATATTTTAAATATTTTGAGCTTGCTCTCAAACCAGCATTGCCCTTTTTGCACTCTGCAAAGTATGATTTTGTTTTTGGTGTTTAACATGCTTAACTTCAAAATGAGCAAATATATTTGTAAAAGTGTTTTCTATGCCAGGTTATTATAATTAATGAAAAATACAATCAAAACTGAAACCATCCATCCATTATCAAACCCGCTATATCCTAACTACAGGGTCACGGGGGTCTGCTGGAGCCAATCCCAGCCAACATAGGGCGCAAGGCAGGAAACAAACCCCAGGCAGGGCACCAGCCCACCACAGCAAAACTGAAACTACTATTAAAAAAACATTTTCATAAACTGAAATAAAATAATTCACAAAATTGAAATGAAAAACTAAAACTAAACGAAACTATTAAAGTAGCTGGAAAGACTAACTGAAATAAAATAATAATTTACTAAACATCATTTTAGTTTTCATTTTTGAATTAATTTTCTTGCTGTTAGTTTTTAACCCTTATAACTTGTAACTCTAAAACTAAAAATCATCCCTTACAAGCCACCCGCACGTATTCATCCAGAGAACGGTGACTGGTGAAGAAGGCCGGTTGTTCACACAGCATTTGCAGTGACAGAGCAAGCTGAATACGCGTGTAAAGCCTGTGGAATAGAAAGCGATTTATGCGCGCCTTTCTTTGCATTTGTTGTATATCAAGATGTAATTCAAATGCCTGAAATTGGAATGTGCTGCTCAACAAAAACTTTACCGTATAGACAGAAAAATCACGAGTGAGTAACATTTCAGTTTATTTCTCAGGTGCCTGCTTTTTGCTGACAGTAATTCACCTGTCACTTTGCACTCAAAGAATACAAGGTACAGTACACCCCCAAAATTCGCGGGGGTTACATTCCTAGAGCATCTGTGAATTTTGGATGTGGTTAAAAAAATGCCTGTTTTCATAGTTTAAACTCTAAATATGCCCCCTAAAACACTTTAATTTTAAACTCAGCTTAATACATTACCTAAAAATAAAGAATGTAAAGGTAAACCTGTATACTGTACTGCTATGTCTCCCGCAGTGCTAGAATGTAAAATACCGATGTTAACGCTATATGTACTGTCATTCATGCAAGCGCGTTTATATTGCCAGAAGCCTTAAATGGTGCAGCTTGTTTTGGCGGCATCTTGGGGCTTTAACCCTTAAACTGCCACATATTTGGGGGTTAATGCATCCCTGGATGGCAAATACTACTGGAATAATATGTACAAAGTGCAACTGACGCCATGGATGAAACGCAGTAAAAATCACTGAGCCAACTGCACGCAAGCACACAGAAGTAAGCATTGATGCTTACAGGCTAGTCTAGTGCAGCGGCAGAATGGAGGCTGCAGTACTGCAAGGTGTCGCGCTTGGGTCACAGAAACACAGGAGATTGTAGAGACAGGAACTTTATTCAAACACTTCAAACAAACACGTCTCTTTCAGAAGTTAAACAAGCTCAGTATGCAGTTAGTTATCGATTAAAGAATAGACAAAAATCATAGGGGAGCACAACCCCCAACAGGAGCAGAGAATGTCTGGGGGAGGAGAGAGAAACAAAGCAATCAGCCACAAAGGACAGGTGCTGTTCAGGCTTTTAAGTAAACGGAAAACACAAGAAAATTCAGCTGGAGATGTATCACAGTCAATCAGCAGCAAGCAGAAATGAATAACGCTGTAGCGGTTCGGTTCTGCTAAGATTCACACCGTCGCGAAGACGGTGATTTATTTATTTTTATGGTGGAGATTCCAGGGACGTACCCAGCCTTGACCCAACCCACGCGCACTCACAATCAGAGACAAAAACAAAGCAAACCAGTAATCATACAGCAAATAAAGAATGTAATGAAAACAAATTAAATAAGAAAACAATACCACCCCTGTTCCCCTTACGGCGATTACACATTAAATACAACAAAGCACAAACAAAACACACACAGTAAATCATGAAGAAGTTCATGAAAAATGGCAATGGATGACATGTAATAATGAAAATAAATAGTCCAGAGATCCACACGTTGAATGGGAATGTAAAAATAGTCCTACTGCTAGTTCCTGAAAAGGTGAAGACGGGTAGACTGGTTCAGCAGCGTTCCTTTCTTTGCAGGATGGCCATGAATCCACTTACAGTCCTCATGTACACAGTCAGACGGCAGACAATCCAGATGCACAAAATGATCCAGGACAAAATTAATAAGTACAGGTAACCCAACAGAAGGCAGACAGACAGAAACTTGAAAAACAATAGTTCAAAAACTTTTTTTTTTTTTGCTTTTGGTCACCGGCCCCCTTTTTAAAAGTCGCGCTGACATCCTTTGACCCCAACAACCCCAGCATCCTCAGCAGAAGACCGTTCAGAGCCACTGCTGGGAGTTGCAGTTTCAAATTCTATTGGCTACTTTCACCATCTCAAGCTGCGTTTTCCACTACAGTTACTTCCTGTTCACTCTACAGTGCAGTATTGCCACGATAAAAGCCATAAAAATTGCGGCGGATATTTGCGGTCTCTGCTAACAATTATTAGATAGGTTCTATGGAAAAATCTGCGAATGACTGAGGCCTCAAACTCTGAGCCACGACTTTGCTGTATAGAGAAAGTATACTAATCATGAAAATAGTTCGACCTTGACATTTTGATGAATCTTGACATTTTACAACTCCCCGAGTCTGAAAATACCATGGAATTATGTCTGTGTGTATGTGTGTGTATAAACACAGTATCTCAAAAACGCAACTAGATAAATGGATGAAATTTGGCATGTGGTTGTTACATCAGAATTGTAGAGCTGTATTAAAGTTTGGGCCAAATCCATTAACCCGAAGTGGTACTTTACCTGAACACATACTCGATTATTTATTTATTTATTTTTTTGTTATTCACGCAGCTGCAGAGTCCGATTTATTCAAGTTTACTTTTATTGTTCAACTAGCAAAATACCCGCGCTTCGCAGCAGCGAAGTACTGCCTTAAAATTTTTATTAAGAAGAAAATTAAACCTTTTGTAGCTGCCGAAATAAAGTATGGTCAAGCAAGGGTAAAACGCGTATCTAAAGAAATCTCATAGTCCAAAAGTTCGTTTTGAAAATATTTAGTGAAAGTTAAAAGCAAATAATCCACACAAGAATAAAAGAAAAAATAGTTACACATCTATACTAATAAACGGCAAAGCCCTCACTCACTCACTCACTCACTGACTCACTCACTCACTCACTGACTGACTGACTGACTCATCACTAATTCTCCAACTTCCCGTATAGATAGAAGGCTGAAATTTGGCAGGCTTATTCCTTACAGCTTCCTTACAA
>JANRMT010062808.1:5355129-5367552 GCA_026402145.1 Polypterus bichir lapradei
GGGTTCAAAAACTTATTTCCCTCAATGAAATGCAAATCAATTTCTATCTTTTATTTAAAGTTATTTTTTCGATTTTCCTTTTGATGTGCAATCTGCCACTGTTGAAATAAACCTACCATTGAAATGATACTGTTCTGAGACTTTTCATTTCTTTGTCATTGGACAAACTTACAAAATCAGTGAGGGGTCAAATAATTATTTCCTCCACTGTATATATATATATATATATATATATATATGACAGCAACACTCATCACTCACAACAGTGACAAAACAATTACATTGACAATCATGTTACGTTATTTTCAAAATGTTTCCTTTTCTTTTTCATTGCTTCTTTAACACACTACTTCTCCGCTGCGAAGCGCGGGTATTTTGCTAGTGTAGAATAAAAGGCAAAAAAAAGGGGAAAAATGTATCTTGTCTTAAACTTAGGTTTTCTTGAGAAACTTTAGTTATTTCTGTACTTACTTTTTCTTCTCTATTTAAAGATTCTTAAATTCTTATATACTTAAAGATTCATAAACTGAGGGAAAATATACCAATAATTATTTGTTAAGGATCTCTTTGTATACCACATTGTCATTTCAGCCCACCGGTTGTAATATGACCAAGCTGTGCGCTGAGCTTACTCTTGAGCATGCAATGTACAGTTGGCCATGTGAAAAATAATCTTGTTTCAAATCTCACAGGTTGGATTGCTGCTGTCATAATGGGTTTGAGTTTCATGGTTTGTTTTAATTATGACAGTATTTGCAGGACTTGTGTTGAAGTGACATTCAGCATCTCCCAAGCGTTTTAGGCACACAACCGATTTCATCTATAACTTCACATCCAGCTTTTGAGAGTTTAAACATTCATAAACATCAAAGTGTCCACTACTGAAATCGTCACCTGTGAATCTAAGATGTTTAAGAGGCATTGGCAGTTGTCCAAAGGTGAAATACCAAAATATTTGGCCATTTCAGTACACTTAAAAGCGACAACCAAACAATTCAGCGGCAGCTATCAACTCATATGCAGAACCATAGGTGAAGGGCTTAAACATTTCACTCTTATAGTACTCCTGTGTAGTATAATTATCTCCTGTACCGTCATCAGTCCACACCTTGAACCTGTCCCAGTCATTCAATATATAAGACACAATGTTCCTCCGGATATCAAGAGTGAGCCTGATATGGCCGTGCAATATGTAACAAAGAGAATGGAAAAGGCAGGTGCCATCTCTGGGCATGGAAACCACTCGGTAAGTGACAGTTCTTTGATCGATGGTGATCACCTCGATAGACATGGTAATGGGGGTACGGTTGGAATGATAAAGGAAATGGGTACCTGAGCAATGTAAAGTAAGTCTAAAATACCTACACAATAACTATAATCATAATAAACGAACAATGAAACAGCGGAGAAGCCGTGGATTAAAAAAAAAGGCTGTAGTTATCAGCAGGGAGACGTGAATCCCGTGGTGAAGCGAGGAAGGGAATGTAGAGACCGGAGTGACGGACGACCTTATATAGGCAGGCAGCCAACAACGTGGGAGGCGTTGGGATGGGGGACCCAACGCCGCCTCACACGGTGACTGAGCTGCAGGCTATAAACGTATATATATATATATGTAAGTAGGATTCAGTTAGCGTTGGGAACCCGCGTACCAAATTTCTTGAAGATGGGCCCATAAGTAACAAAGACCATTTGAAAGCTCAATATGGCGGCCGACAGTGCCGTCATACCACTGAAATAAGTACGTACATTGGTTTCGGTTAGCGCAGGGAAGCCGCCTACCAAATTTCATGAAGATGGGGCCATAAATAAGAAAGTTCAACATGGCGGACATTGTCGACCATTACGTGTTGAATTTCGAAATGAAACCTGCTTAACTTTTGTAAGTAAACTGTAAGGAATGAGCCTGCCAAATTTCAGCCTTCTATCTACACGGGAAGTTGGAGAATTAGTGATGTTGTAAAGTTCAATATGGCGGCCAACAGTGACATCATAGCACAGAAATAAGTACGTACATCGGTTTTGGTTAGCACAGGGAAGCCACCTACCAAATTTCGTGAAGATGGGGCCATAAATAAGAAAGTTCAACATGGCGAACGTTGTCGACCGTTATGACCGTTACGCATAGAATTCTGAAATGAAACCTGCTTAACTTTTGTAAGTAAGCTGTAAGGAATGAGCCTGCCAAATTTCAGCCTTCTACCTACACGGGAAGTTGGAGAATTAGTGACGTTGGAAAGTTCAGTATGGCGGCTGACAGTGGCGTCATACCACCGAAATAAGTACGTACATCGGTTTCGGTTAGCGCAGGGAAGCCGCCTACCAAATTTCGTGAAGATGGGGTGAGCCTTCTACCTACATGGGAAGCTGGAGAATTAGTGATGTTGGAAAGTTCAATATGGCGGCCGACAGTGGCGTCATACCACAGAAATAAGTATGTACATCGGTTTCGGTTAGCGCAGGGAAGCTGCCTACCAAATTTCGTGAAGATGGGGCCATAAATAAGAAAATTCAAAATGGCAGGCGTTGTCGACCGTTATGATTGTTACGCGTAGAATTTCGAAATGAAACCTGCTTAACTTTTGTAAGTAAGCTGTAAGGAATGAGCCTGCCAAATTTCAGCCTTCTACCTACACGGGAAGTTGGAGAATTAGTGACGTTGGAAAGTTCAGTATGGCGGCTGACAGTGGCGTCATACCACCAAAATAAGTACGTACATCGGTTTCGGTTAGCGCAGGGAAGCCGCCTACCAAATTTCGTGACGATGGGGTGAGCCTTCTACCTACATGGGAAGCTGGAGAATTAGTGATGTTGGAAGGTTCAATATGGCGGCCGACAGTGGCGTCATACCACAGAAATAAGTACGTACATCGGTTTCGGTTAGCGCAGGGAAGCTGCCTACCAAATTTCGTGAAGATGGGGCCATAAATAAGAAAATTCAAAATGGCAGGCGTTGTCGACCGTTATGATTGTTACGCGTAGAATTTCGAAATGAAACCTGCCTAACTTTTGTAAGTAAGCTGTAGGGAATGAGCCTGCCAAATTTCAGCCTTCTACCTACACGGGAAGTTGGAGAATTAGTGGAGAGTGAGTGAGTGAGTCAGTCAGTCAGTCAGTCAGTCAGTGAGGGCTTTGCCTTTTATTAGTATAGATATATTATTAATTTCATTTGATTTATTGTTGATGGTTCTTTAATGTACATAATATAATCCTCGTCTTGTGGTTTACTCCTCAAATATCCATCTCTATATCTGAGTACACAAAAAAGTCTAGGAGAGACCACTCCCCATTTTTGAAAATAAAACAGCACTGATCGAGAGACTGACAGTGTCAACATACAAGATATGCATATTGTTGCTGACCAGTCACTTTTGCTTTAAAAACGTTGTTTAACAACGAAGCGATACAAACCTTGTAAAATTCCTGAGTTGGCAACGTCTACTAAACTACAGGTAGGTAGGCGAAGAGAGTCTGCCAAGTGAATATAATATAAAAAGGCAAAACTATAATAACCTTTTGGACTTTTTGTCATGAGATGTGTCTCCCTATTAAACATTAGTGCTTTGGAAAAAGAATATGCATGATTTTTAAAAATATATTTCAGAAAACACATTGGCATGCAGCAAGCCAAGTTTAATTGTAAGCTCTGAGTGTTCACATTTCCATGTACATGTTTAAATTTTTATCAGAAAATAAGATCAAATAATACACTACCTCCTGAGTTGGCCTACATAAAATCTGAGTGATGGAAGGGAAGTACTACATCTCGCAACACGTACGTTCATACCAAAGGAGTGAAATGCATCAGTGCAAAACTCAAACTTTATCTCCTATCTGGGAACCATAAGAACGCATGTCATGACACATGGAAAATCAAAAGTAGAATGACATAAAAACAGTGCACAGTGGTCAGCATTGTGTCGTCACAGTTCCAGGGACCTAGATTTAATCCTTGATCTAGGTCCCATGTCATGGAGTTACCCTGTTTTCTGTTTTTTCATGGACTCTATATTTCACTGACATCCTAATGACATGAAATTAGGTTAACTGGCAGCTTTCATTTAATGTAGTTTGAACGGTAGTGTGTGCCTGAATGTGCAGTGTGATGGTATGGCATCCTTTTCAGGATTCGGCTTAAGGGCTCAATTCTGTTTGAACAGGCTCTGGCCCAGTTTCTTGAATGCCTGTCAACGTTGAAATGGAACTTAAGCCAGCGAAAAGAGCGTATTAGACCGTTACTGGTTTTCTCAAAATCAGTGACATTTTGAGGAGATGGTGAGATGTTTGCTTCATTAAAAATGTCGGCAGACAGAAAATTGTTGTTCTACTACTCACATCTGCTTTTCTCAAAAATGTAAAAAAGACGTACCACAGAAGTTTAGTGAACACCAAAACAAGTATTTAAAAGTAAGGAGGAAATAGTAAAAAGTTTTTTTTTTTTAATAGGATATTTACACTCCAATCTGATACTGAAGTGCAAAGCACACTGCAGTTCACCCTGTCCTGTTGTTTTTGCAGTTTTATAGGAGATATGAATGGGCACTTCCTGAGGAGAAGCAATCAATTACCTGCATTTGTAGTGCCTGACTGCCAAAGCTCCAGTGTAGAATAATATTTTACAGATAAACTGTTAATTTAAATAAGTTATGGAATAATTACCCACTTGCAAGTTTATAATGTTTGAATGTTCATTGTTTTTTAAGGTTTTAGCTACATTTACCTTAACAGTGGTGCTTTCTATATTATGATTAGCTATGTGAGGGAGGCAGGTATATAGAGAAGATTTTAATTGAAAACGAGAGCTTTTTTGGGCTCTTTTGAACATGCATGCCAAAAAAAAAACTACTGTGGGGACTTTCTGCTCACGTCTGGTTTCTGTGCTTCTAACCTGCATCAGTAAATTCAACTTATTATGGTACCACATAAAATGGCCCACCATCAAAAAAGGTTTAGATCCATGTTGAAATAGTGTTAAATATAAGTGTAAGTATGGGTCATCTCTTACATTAGATCTTATATGGTTAAATTAACCCTATAGCACTGTAATTTCAGTGTATGCAGTTTGTGGGTTTTCCAATACAGTATGATTAGTCTGATTGAGCAATCTAGATTCTGTATTTGCTATAAAGGATTTCCTTCCCTGCCACTGACTGGTACCCTGTCCAGGGGTTAATCCTGCCTTTTGCCATGTGCTTGCTGATCCTGCCCAGGAAAAGTGGGTTTAAAAAATGAATGGATGGCTTTTTCTTCCCTGGATGTGTAAGTCATCTGAGGCAGGAACAATGTCAGGAAGTGGCCAGAAGCTATACAAGAAGCTTCAGAGCTTTGCATTGGTCACGTGGTGCCTTGCAGAACTGTCTGAAAATACATAATGACAATGCTGTAGTCAGTTAGGATTTTGTGAACCTAGGCTTTGCAGCAAGAGTGTACTGTAATTTTCTCTGCATATTATGCATACTTCATTTACTACAATTTCCTTAAATTAATATTTGCCCCTCATTATTTTATAATTTTATTTTCAATTTTTTCTGATCAGTTCCCTATTTTAAACTGTTGCATCCACCAAAACTTTAGATGACAATGCCTCTTAATGGGAAAGATATTTTAAAATCTATTTTTCATTTTTTTCCTTCAGTTCCCTATTTTAAACTGCAGGTTTCACCAAAAACTTTAGTTGACCAAGCCTCCAAAAGGAAAGGTTTTTTGAGGAATGGCTTCATTTTACCGCTGAGAGATTCTCTCTTCTCTCAAGGCTTTGAGAAATGGACTAAAGAGCCTGGATGAGAGACTAGTAAGAAGAGCGTGAATGATACTCTAACCATTTATTTTTGAGAAACCATCCATATATCTCAGTGTACAACTATTGAAGCAGGAGGTTCAGTAAATTGAATGATGGATGAGTGAACATATTGTAAAGAAAAAAATGATTATGATAACATTCTTAAACCTCTTTACCTCAGTTCAGGGTCACAGGGAACTGCAGTGTACTTTGGCAGCATCGGGGTATAAGCCAGGACCAACCCTGGACAGGGTGTCAGTACATCACTAGGCCCATTGACATGCACATCATCTTACACACCGGCATTGAGCTTATTTAAAATCACCGGTTAGTATTACCAGGAAGTCTTTGGAATGTGGGGGTAAAATCAGATTACCTTTCAGAAAGCAAGCAAACTCAACCAAAAAAAGCTTAATCAGGCCAAAAAGATTTTATTCTCTAATGTAGCTAATGACCAAAACAGTTAAGTTACCTTCAGAGTATAAACTGGTTCCTCACAGAACAACATCGAATAGAATTGTTTTACTCTAAATCTCAAAAATTGTTATACAATAGCATGACCATCATGTTACTCAGAAAAAAAACATCAGGTGCACATTTCCTTTTACTCTCCAATTTATCTAGCATGATTGCTTTTAAAAAAAATACCCAGTTTTTCACTGTGCAGCTGGTTATATATAATAGTAAACCACACTATACAAATTGTACAGAATATGCTGTGTTTTGCAGGGCTAATTACAGAGGCTTTAAAGTGGATGAAACACTTTCAGAAAGTACAGTAAATATCTTTAGGTGATACTTTTAGTGCTTTATACAAGCAGCTACAGTACTTTAAATGGGCAATGAGTTCAAGATAATAATAATAAGGCATGCAGATAAGCATTATTCTGGTACAGTGGCCAAGCCACTAGACTGTAAACCACAAGGTTAGTACTTCAGTTCCCACCTCCAATTTTGTGAGCAAATCCCTGTCAATTATAGCATGCATGTATATGTACTCAACTGCTTAATATTATGGTCTTGTAAGCCTTTTAGATAATTGTATAATAATAATAAGCAAAACTGTAACAGACACATTCGTACCAGTTTATAGACATCCACCTTGAACAGAGTGTGACTTGGGCATTAAGGAAGCCAGCTGTCTGCCCACTCACCTATCATTCCTTTTTTAAGGTTCCATTAGCTGTATGGCTGATGTTTCAATTTTTTGAGTGATTTAAATATTGTTTAAAAGTAATGACATGTGAGTTGATGGTGAAAATCCCTGCTTATTAAACTAAGACTGGTTAGATGTGACAATAGTAAGAAATGTTAATCCAATTAAAGTCAAAAGACAATTAAGTTGTTGACCAGTGGCATAAAGTCAGGTCAGGATCACCAGTCATCTTCCAGTTCTTTATCTTCTGGACTGTGTAGAAAACAGACAGATCAATTATTCATCTGGCTCTAGCCATATTGCCTTCTTGTCCAGCCTTTGAATTTATCCCTGTAAGCCCAGTGAAATGATCATATTCATGACAACTCATTTAACTTGACTGCTACGCCTACAGTATCTTGCTTTGTTTAAAAAAAAACTTGGTAAGACAAAGAAATCATAGTCTACAGATTTGTTGGAGCACTTTCTTTGACTCTTGCAAACTGCATTACACAGCAGCCAACTCTCATCCATTCCTTTTGTCTTGGCAAACAATTGAGAAGCCAGCAGGGGAAGAATATAGTTTGGCTTTAGATGTAATTTTTAAAGCTAAAGATTAACAATACAGGGCTGATCTTTTTTAAGTTTTTCTGGCTTAGATCCTTTAAAATGATTTGAGGCTGCGCAAGTTGGATTTCTTTGGAATTTAGGGCAAGTGCTATAATGGAGCTGCAGCCAGTATTGTTTGTGATTGTAAGCTTTCCTACTGTGAGAGTGTTTTATGTTTTGCTGTGTCTTTGAGGAGACAGCTAGGAACAACTTAAAACATTTTAAATGCAATGAAACCTATATTATCCATGCTTGCCTGCCGATTGCTCAAGTTACAGGAACCTGCTGATTGTAGTTTGGGTTTGGGTTGTTTGCCTGGCCATCACCATTGATTTTGGATACCACAGAGCAAATATTTAGAAGTCTGAATCTTGAACAAATTGTGTGTATTGTGTAATGCCATCATGCCGCTGCAATATCATGTTACAACTTAATTATGAAAAGGGGGAGTTGTATCACTTTTAAAATTTATTTGTGGCAAATGTACATGTAAATCAAGTGTTAAAGTGTCTGTAGCTGCGTTTTTCCAAAGTTATCAAAGTTCAGCAGCTTCAACTAAAAAAAATGGGATTCAACAAAAGCCTGATGCGCAGAAATGATTCCACAGACAAAATATCTTTGTTTTTAAAAGTTTAGTGAAGTTTCAAAGTAAAACATTTCACACAAAAAAGAAAATTAAAATAACAAAAAGGGAAAAATTAAGTTTAAAATTAAGCTTATTATCACACTGTTACTCAGTTATAGTAAGAAGGTTCTATCTCTTACTAACTTACAGAGGGAAAAGACTATACCATAAGTTATGAATATGAAAAAAATTTATATTCTATTCAAATTAAACAAACATTAATATGAGTTTAACTCAAAACTTTTAACTTTCTAAGATTGGCTCTTACAGTGTTAGTGTGCGTTTTTCATTTATGCAGCAGTTTTCTCAACATCTCTTTGCTATGCTGTAATTACTTATTGGAATTATTGTGGCTTATTATTCATTTGTTTATTGGTTGCACATTTAAATCAATGCTGATTTGTAGTAGGGTCTCTTTATCGTAAAAGATGAACAGGAAATATAATTAAAAAATACTTAATGGATTCAATTATTGCTAGTAAAGGTTTTTTATTATTAATTATTTACATTTGCCAAACTTAAAAGAAGAGCAGCACGCTGATATAGTATTTAGTCCTGCTTTAAGGGGTTTGGATTCAGTTTTTGACATGTGCAATGTTAATGTGGATTTTGAATGCTTTTCCCTGTGTCAGCTTTGATGTTCTTCAGATGCTCCGGTTTCCTCATACAACCCAACAAGTCAGGGGCTAAATGAGAATTAACCCTCCATGGGCTTATATGTGGAAGAGCTGTTGTCCTATTTAGGGATGAGTTCTGCTTTGATTCCAAACTGTTTTCAACTGCTTGGGATATTCTTCTTGTTATGGAAAATGTGAGATGTGTAAAGTAATGAATGGCTATTTATAAAATTTTAAAAACAACCATTCATCATTTTTAATGTCAGTATTTTATGTATGATACAGTTAATAGCAGTCAAATTATATATATTTTAAAAAAAGATGTCAAAAATGTTATCTTTTACATTCTTCATTTTCTAGTAAACAAAAAGGTTCAAGCACAGAAAAAAGTATGTATTTTGTGAAAATTAGGGTATTTTATCACTCTGTTATGAGCCTTGAGATACTGTACTTGCACCTCTGAGCAGCTGACAAAGAACAAAATACTCAAAACATTATAGAAATATCACACTCAGTTTGACTTTCAAAGCTGATTTAAATTCTTTAAACAAACAGCTATCAAGGCAGAAGAAGGCAGCCATAAACAAGTCGCTGAAATAAGTGGAACATGGGCAAGCTTCTTATTTGTGGTTGAACATGACTCTTCAGGTTTGTACAGGTGGCTCAGTGTGGAGAGAATGTCCAAAGGCTGGGAACTCTTAATGAGAGTGTACTCAGATATTAAATGTTTATTTTATAATGAAAAATTGTTCATGAAAGGCACTTTAAACTCTGAAGATCTTTTTATATTGTTGGACAAGTTAATACTGGAAATGACTAAATTATTAGCCTTGACTTACATGTACACCACCGAATACTTACTTTTGTATTTGACATTCCCTTATCGCTTAGTTGTCATCATAGACACAGTGCACTCAATCCAATATATTGCACTTTATGCTGGATATCACTTTATTCTGACAGAGAGGAGTACCTTAGGTGGAGCCAGAAGTCACTCTTTTGTTTGTAGATGAGTGCAGAATTGGCTCATACATAGGAAGCAGAGGGTGATGGTGCCAGGAACCTTATCAGAATTGGCTGATGTTAAGAGTGGTGTTCCACAGGGTGAGTGCTAGGGCTGTTGCTATTTTTTAATATACCGTAGATCCCGGAATACAAGCCGAGAATTTCGTCCTAGATTTTTGGCTTGGAGTTTGGGGTTCGGTTTATACAACGAGTATCATTTCAGATTCAAGATTTCCAGCGCAATGCCGGTTTTGCCGATGAATACGGAAGTAAATAATGACGAAACCACAGAGCCATCTTTCAGATGAAGAAGTAACTTTGCATGCCGGTACTTTAAATTAAATAAAGAATTTATTCAAAAAAGTGTTTTAGTTGTTGATTTTATTAATAAAATTTATAATAAATTATCGGGAAGTTTAAAATAAAATTTTTTATTTTGATTTACGATCCACATCTTGCGTTACGAAACGGATGCGGTCACGTGTATCCGCTTGCGCGATTGTAAACAAACAACCGAGAGCGTTAGTAGCGTCAGTCGGAGCCCAGATACATGTGTTTGTGGATGTAATTTCGAAACGAAGATGGACATTGTGTGGAAATATCTCCTCCTCCTCCCTTCCTGCAGCCCAAAGATGTCAAATTAAATGTTGAGTACAGTATGAAATTGTTTCTAGAATAGAATGCCTTTTACTGTCACTATACGCATCTACAATGAGATTAAAAGCAGCTCCTTCAGTGTAGAAAAAAGTTCTGTATAGGGCTTGGATGGTTGTTTTTTAGCCTTAGCATAACGCCGTATCTGCGGCCCCGCTTCTGCTTTCTTTCCCTCCTCCATCTGTGTCGTCTCCTAGACCCGACAACAAACCACGGAGAGCCCGCTGGTCTCGCTATGTTGTCTGGGATGTTGTGCGTGTGATGAAAAACACTCAAAACAGATGTCTGGCTCTGGACACCGATGTCTATAAGGTTCTGAATGGTGTAGTGGATGTTCGCCGAACCGATCGTGCACAAACAAGGACAAAAAAAAAGTACAAAAACAACAAAAAAGTGCACTGAAAAGGAGAGCCCTGAGCCGCTGCGCGCCGTCATGCTCCTAGCCTAATCGAAGTAGGCTAGGCACTTTTTATAACTTTTTGATTAGTACATTAGAAAAAATATTGGTGTTTTTTATTATGAAAAGGTTAAGTAAGTGTTGTAGTGGGAGGTTTGGAACGCATTATGGGTTAGCCTTTGCGAACGAATTAAGTTCGTAAGTCAAGGGTCCACTGTATTGCGTATTTAAGTTAATCAAATTTATAACAAGTCTCCGGAAATCCACCCGCCGATGTACCGTATTTGCGTATATAGTTTCAACACAAAGGTTCCAATTTACCAAACTTCTCCGCAATCACTTCCTAGTTTCCATCAAAAATGCCGGCAGTCTCAAATTCTCGCCGATAAACATTATAAATATACCCGAAGAGACACTTTTAAGGAAATTTAGAAAATTTTGCTTGGAGAAGGGGGTCGGCTTAAATACCGGTCATCGGCAAATACATGTAATTTAGTCGGTAGAGAAGGGGATCGGCTAATATACCGGGTCGGCTTGTATTCCGGGATCTACGGTATATAAATGATTTGGATACATACAGTATATAAGTAACAAGCTGGTTAAGTTTGCAGATGGTACCAAGATAAGTGGATTGGCAGATAATTTGGAATTTGTTAAATCATTACAAAAAGATTTGAACAGCATATATGCTTGGGCAGATTAGTGGCAGATGAAATTTAATGTCAGTAAAACTAGGGTGTTGTACCATGTTAGCCATTATGAATGTAGAGAAAAGCCAATCAAAATGACATCTTTTATTGGCTAACTAAAAAGATTACAATATGCAAGCTTTCGAAGCAACCCAGGCCCCTTCTTCAGGCAAGATCTTCATTACATCTTGCCTAAAGAAGGGGCCTGAGTTGCCTCGAAAGCTTGCATATTGTAATCTTTTTAGTTAGCCAATAAAAGGTGTCATTTTGCTTGGCTTTTCTCTAATGTCAGTAAACAAATTATTACACATAGGAAGTAAAAATGTTAGGTTTGAATACAACTTATAAGAAGGATTTAGGAGTCGTAGTGGACTCAATGCCATCAACTTCCAGACAGTGTTCAGAAGACATAAGAAGGCAAACAGAATGTTAAGTTATATAGCACGATGTGTGGAGTATAAGTCCAAGGAGATTATGCTCAAGCTTTATAATGCACTTGTGAGACATTATCTGGAGTACTGTGTGCAGTTTTGGTCTCCTGGCTACAAAAAGGACAGAGCAGCACTAGAAAAAAGTCCAGAGAAGAGCAACTGATGAATTATAAAGGAACTAGCAAAATACCCGCGCTTCGCAGCGGAGAAGTAGTGTGTTAAAGAAGCAATGAAAAAGAAAAGAAAACATTTTGAAAATAACGCAACATGATTGTCAATGTAATTGTTTTGTCACTGTTGTGAGTGATGAGTGTTGCTGTCATATATATATATATATTTACACACACACACATAAACATATATATATACATATCTATACATATACACATATATATACACACACACATATATACATACATATATATATATATATCTACATATATACACATACATATACATACACACATACATACATACATACA
>JANRMT010062808.1:5377638-5390255 GCA_026402145.1 Polypterus bichir lapradei
GGTGCCCAAATTTATGCACCTGCCTGATTTTGTTTGAACAATTATTGCACACTTTCTGTAAATCCAATAAACTTCATTTCACTTCTCAAATATCACTGTGTGTGTCTCCTATATGATATATTTAACTGACATTTTTTATCGTAACAACCAACGATTTATACAGGAAAATAATGACTATTAACAAGGTTGCCCAAACTTTTGCATCCCACTGTAAGTTAAAGTGTAATGAAAATTGCATAATTAGATCTGGACCACCCTATAGTGCAGAACTTGAGCACATGATGTTATATCTGTGATGCACTAGCATTATCCATTGCACCACTGTACTATCCTGGGTGGGTGATTATTAAGGAATTTTACTTAAATTACATTGGCACTAGAGATTCAGTTTCATTATTGAAGAATGTGCTTGCAAAAACAGGCTCATCCGTATTTTAACTCACCAGTTGAGCTCTTTAGCGTTAAACTACAGTACTGCAATCTGTGGAATAGATAGAAAATAGCCAGTTTAATACACTACAATGCCTAGTAACTAAAGTAAGTCTTATGGTCATTATTGCCGTGTGTTCAGAATGCAGTGAAATTCTTACTTGCATGTGCTAATCAACATGCAGCACATCACTACTCTCCAGTGCCGTGATTAATGGGTAGATGGAGCTAACCTCATAAAGACTGTCTTCCTTATCTGAGACATCTCAGAACATATGCTTGCCTTTTAAGTCCGCTTTTGTGCAGAAGAGTTGCGTAGTGCATTTTTATGAAAAAGAGGATTATGTTTGCCTTTATTTGTTTGTGTATCACTTTATTTATATTGAAATGCTCTTTATCCTTATCCTAGTGAGGGTTGCTGCGGCAACACACTGAATTAGAGAAACTAGGCTCCCCTATCCATAGCAACAGTCTCCAGGTTGTTCTGAGGAATTCCCAAGCACTCCCAGGCCAGACCATAGGTTTAATCCTTCCATTGTGCTGTGGATCGGCAGATGTTATGTTCATGTTTAAGTTCATTGTGATTTAAGGATCTTATTTAGGTATAGTGAGACATTTTCACTTTGTTTTATGTTTTTGCTCTGTGGGTGCTTTATGGATACCATCATGTTCTGATGTAAGTCAGTATTTCTTTAGGTTATCGCTACTATGATTTGTAGCACGTTTTAAGTGTGTTGTATCCGATTAAAAGGTCTGGAAATCAAAATCATACAGCACAATGAAGGTGTTGTGAAAGGCGTGGAAGAGTTAAGCAGCCATGTAGCATGATGCAGTTATCACATAGATTCATTCTGAGCAACTGAAACATTGTACGTGCTAAAATGAAGACTTAGATGGTTTTATATGTGTAGTATCTATATAAACATGTATAAATATTGAGATTTACAGTGTATACAGTCATTACATAACATATAACAAATATACTACACCCTGTTCTATGTTACTTTTGCACCCGTGTTTGTTTGTCTTGTTAGAGTTGACCACACATTGTGAGAAATTGCACCTATAATCCTGAAACGGGGCGAAATGTCAAAACAAATTTGTACAAGAGTGCACAGGGTGGTTAATGCAAATGCTCCATATTTAAGAAAAAAAATACACCAAACCTGTGTCTGCAAAAGTTAAACCACAGTCAAACTGTAGCCTACAAATACCATAAATATTGATTGTTCCTATTAGTCTAACTTTCCCACAGCTGTAAGAACTGTAAACCAATCCAAACCCTAAATTTGTGCTTAATTAGAAATTATACTAGAAAACTAATTATTGTAAAATCTTATATTTAAAGGTGTACAGCTGCAGACGCTATGATTAGTGATCATTTCACATTAGCCTCTGCTTAGGAGAACAAGAGCTATGAAAACGCAAATTCCCTCTACCTCTGTAGTAGGGGATAGAAATGGAGGAAGATAATGGTTTTGGTGAATCCAAAATTTATGTTGTATGTTTTCTTTTGTTTTTCGTTGTTGTATAGTATTACTGTCACAAGTCTGAGGGAGACATCCAAGTGCTTGCACAGTGTACACATGACAGTAAAATTGAACTTTAACTTAAAATATTTGCATATTCACTTATACAACACTATTAAATAAATTGAAACTTTATGTAACATAATAAATTGGAATAATCATGTTTAATATTATTTAAAAACTTAAGAGGTTGTTAAGTAACACTTGTTGCACACATGAGGCAATATCTAAATAAATGTCCTGATTAGTTGAAAAGCCAACTGTGGGGGCTCCACAGATGTGATATAAAAATGTCTGTATCACAACATTCAGGTATATCCTAATATAATGCTTTATATATATAAATATTATGTTTATTTATCTATCTATACTAATAAAAGGCAAAGCCCTCACTGACTCACTCACTCACTGACTCATCACTAATTCTCCAACTTCTCGTGTAGGTAGAAGGCTGAAATTTGGCAGGCTCATTCCTTACAGCTTACTTACAAAAGTTGGACAGGTTTCATTTCGAAATTCTACGCGTAATGGTCATAACTGGAACCTATTTTTTCATCCATATACTATAATAGACGTCTGCTTGATGGCCGTGGGAGGCGGAGTTACGCCTCCCATGTAATTTAGTGCCTGCCCATATAAGGCCGTCCGTCAGCGGCAATCCAATAGAAACACTGCCGCTAAATATTCACGGGTAAAGGACTGTGCTTATGCAGACGAAGATGAGATGGTGAGGGTGGTGTTTGGCACAAACTCAGCAAAACTGCGAGACAAACTTTTAAGTGCCAGGTCTTAGCTAACATTAAATACAGTCGTGGACATCGCACGACATGGCACCAGCACAGCTGGGAACTTTCGATGCATGTACACCGAGCGGCTCACGTGAACTGACGCAGTGCACAGACAAAAAGCAACGGTTTCAAAGAGTGCTGAACAAAAACCGAATTACACAATTGAGAAGGCAGCAAAAACATATGAAGCGTTTGACACATACAAGCATATTCATAAGTGCAACTACTGCGGAAACAAAGCACACGGTGGAAAAAGTCAATGTCCCGCTAAAGGAAGACAGTGTAAAAGCTGCGATCTACATACTCTCAAATAGACAAACTACACGCCGTGGCGCAATGGAAGAGGCTTCGCCTCTAGCGCCAACGTCCGAGGTTCGATTCCCGAGAGGGTGTGCACTGAGTATGTACGCCTGATCACCCCAAAATTAGGGCGAAACACGTGTCGCGTACTCTTTGCATTATTTCACAGTAAAACTATTTCAATATATATATATACACACACACATACATATATATCAGCGCTTCCCGATTCATTTTACCCTCGCATCCCCTTGGTTTGAGACGTATGAAAAAATATGCGGTTAATGCAGAAAGACAGATCACCAATTTAAGCTTTATGAATAATGGATACTTTATTCGCCATCAATGATTGTTTTGGTAAAGCCATACTCAGTGTAATCATTAGATGAATGGTAAAAAAGTAAGAGCGAGGGGAGGGTGACTTATTGAGGCACGCAGGCGAAACCACAATAGCGTCAACTCGATCTAAATTGCGCGATCACATTCGAAAAAATATATCTTTTCAAGTTCTATTTAGTCGACACAAATATCTTTGGTTGGAATGTAAGGCGAATTTACTCTTTACATTTCTATGGTGAAGAAAAATTTATGCAATGATGCCTACATTTAACTTACATTCCTACCAAAGACATTTCTGTCGACTAAATAAAAATTCCTTCTATTTAAAATTTAAATATAACTTGAACAGATACCATAGTTCATAATATCCACGCAGACTTGCACGTAAGAGCGGGAGTCATCCATTTTAACAAGCAGCGTATTGCACTGATACGAAATAGCCTGCCCATTTAATTATTTAGGAATAGGTTCTCCACTGTTTTAGCATATTCATAAGTGCGGCTGCTGTGGAAATCAGCACGCCTCCCACGTAATTGACTGCCTGCCCATATAAGGCCATTCTTCGCTGCGGTGTCTTCATTCGTTTCCTTGCTTCGCCAAGGAAGCAGCTTTCTCACAGCTTCTGCACTGTTTTATAAACGAACGACAAATAAGAAAGTCCTTTTTCCTTGCTTAGCCAACGAAGCAGCCTTTTTATTTAATCCACGGGTTCTCCGCTGTTTCATTGTTCATTTATTACGATTGTTATAGTTATTGTGTAGGTTTTATTTAATCCACGGGTTCTCTTCTGTGTTATTCGCGGGTGAAGGACTGTGCTTAGCATATTCATAAGTAAGGCTGGTGCGCAACTCTGCACGCCTCACATGTAATTGACTGCCTGCCCATATAAGGCCGTTCTTCGCTGTGGTGTGTTCATTCAATTATCTGTGCTTCGCCAAGGAAGCAGTCTTTTCATATGTTCTCCACTGTTTCAGCATATTCATAAGTGCGGCTGCTGTGGAAATCAGCACGCCTCCCACGTAATTGACTGCCTGCCCATATAAGGCCATTCTTTAATGCGGTGTCTTCATTCGTTTCCTTGCTTCGCCAAGGAAGCAGCTTTCTCACAGCTTCTGGACTGTTTTATAAACAAACGACATATAAGAAAGTCCTTTTTCCTTGCTTCGCCAAAGAAGCAGCCTTTTTATTTAATCCACAGGTTCTCCGCTGTTTCATTGTTCATTTATTACGATTGTTATAGTTATTGTGTAGGTTTTATTTAATCCACGGGTTCTCTTCTGTGTTCGCTGCGGTGTGTTCATTTCTTTCCTTGCTTCGCCAAGGAACCAGCCTTCTCACAGCTTCTGCACTGTTTTATAAACGAACGACATATAAGAAAGTTGTTTTTCCTTGCTTCGCCAACAAAGCAACCTTTTTATTTAATCCACGGGTTCTCCGTTGTTTTATTGTTCATTTTTTACGATTGTTATAGTTATTGTGTAGGTTTTATTTAATCCACGGGTTCTCTTCTGTTTTATTGTTCATTTGTTACGATTGTTATAGTTATTGTGTAGGTATTTTACACTTAGTTTACTGTTCAGGTACCCATTTCCTTTACTTAATCCGCGGCTTTTCTGCTGTTGTTTTGTTCGTTTATTACGATTATAGTTATTTCATTCACTTTCTTTGCCTGACTGCCTGCCCATATAAGGCGCTCCGCAGTTTTTTTGTGAAGCAGCTTTTACACAACTTCTTCGCTGTGTTATAAACGAACAGCATATAAGTCCGTCCTTTCTCCTTACTTTGCGGTTCTCTACTGTTTTATTGTTCGTTTATTACGATTGTTAGTTATTGTGTTATTGTGTAGCTATTTTAGACTTACTTTACTGTTCAGATACCCATTTCCTTTATTTAATCCGCGGACTCTCCGCTATTTTTTTATTCCTTTATTACGATTATAGTTATTTATTACTTCCCTTCTTTGGCTGACTGCCTGCCCATATAAGCCGCTCCGCTGTTTTTTTGTGAAGCAACCTTTACACAGCTTCTTCGCTGTTTTATAAACAAACGCCATATAAGGCCGTCGTTTTTCCTTGCTTCGCCAACTAAGCAGCCTTTTTATTTAATCTACGGGTTCTCCGCTGTTTTATTGTTCGTTTATTACGATTGTTATAGTTATTGTGTAGATATTTTATACTTTGTTTACTGATCAAGTACCCATTCCCTTTATTCTTCCAACTGTACCCCTATTAAAATGTCTATCGACGTGATCACCATCAATCAAAGAACTATCACTTACCGAGTGGTATCCATGCCCGGAGATGGCGCCTGCCTTTTCCATTCTCTGTGTTACATGTTGCACGGACATATCAGGCTCACTTTTGATATCCGCAAGGACATTGTGTCTTATGTATTAAATGACTGGGAGAGGTTCAAAGTGTGGACTGATGATGGTACAGGAGATAATTATAGTACACAGGAGCACTATAAGACTGAAATGCTTAAGCCCTTAACGTATGGTTCTGCATGTGAGTTGATGGCTGCCGCTGAATTGTTTGGTTGTCACTTTCAAGTGTTCCGAAATGGGCAAATATTTTACACCTTTGGAGAACCGTCAATGCCTCTTAAACATCTTTGATTCACAGGTGACAATTTGAGTAGTGGACACTTTGATGTTTATGAATATTTCAACTCTCAAAAGCTGGATGCAAAGTTATTGATGAAGCCGGTTGTATGCTTACATCGATTGGCACATGCTGAATGTCACTTCAACACAAATCCAGCTGATTATGACAGCGGCAATCCAAGCTGTAAGAACACAGTAAAAAGGAGGCGTATCAGACGTTGTGGTAGATTTTCTGATACAGCTAGACGGAATCAACTTCGTGCAGCTGCCGCCAAATACTCGCACAAAAATCCACAAATTCATAGGAACGCTGTCGCTAAATACTCGCAAGCACATCTAGAAGTTAATAAGAACGCTGTCGCTAAATACTCGCAAGCGCATCCAGAAGTTAATAAGGACACTGTCGCTAAATACTCGCAAGCGCATCCAGAAGTTAATAGGGACGCTGTCGCTAAATACTCACAAGCGCATTCACAAGTTAATAGGGACGCTGTCGCTAAATACTCGCAAGCACATCCACAAGTTCACAGGGACGCTGTCGCTAAATACTCGCAAGCACATCCACAAGTTCATAGGGGCGCTGTCGCTAAATACTCGCAAGCACATCCACAACTTAATAGGGACGCTGTCGCTAAATACTCGCAAGCACATTTACAAGTTAATAGGGACGCTGTCGCTAAATACTCGCAAACGAATCCACAAGTTCATAGAGACGCTGTCACTAAATACACAGAGGCAAATCCACAAGTTAATAGAGCTTCTGTTTCTAGATACGATCCCAATAATGAAAAGCGGCTGATACGAAAACAACAGGTTTGGCTCAAAAAAGCCAATTGTGGATTTGCGTACGACCCAAACATACATTATAAGTCTGACAAAACAGTACACATTGGATCCATGGATGTTCACTGTGACTATTGTCAAGCAAAGAAGTGGAAATGCGAGTCTCCTGGTTTGTGCTGTAACGGTGGTAAAGTCTCTCTCACTCCTTTATGTAAGCTTCCTCACCTTCTTGAGGGCCTGTTAAATGGCGAACATCCTCAAAGTAAGCATTTCTTGAACAACATTCGAAAGTACAACAGCGCAATTCAAATGACATCATTTGGTGCTAACCAAATCGTTGAGGGAAATTTTATGCCTTCATTTAAAGTTCAGGGACAAGTGCATCACTTGATTGGCAGTCTTTTACCTATGCCAAGTGAGGAGCACAAATTTTTACAAATTTATTTCGTCAGGGACGATGAAAAGGAAGCACAAATCCGCTGTGCTAATTTTTCTGGACTTAACATGCCCCTGGCCAAGCAATTACAAAATATGCTCCATGACTGTAACACTTACATCCAGGACTTCCACTCCACAATATACAGTATTTCAGATGATGACAAAGACTTCAAAGTTGTCATTCATGCAGACAAAAAACCATCACATGCACACAAAGGCAGATTTAATAAACCCACAGTTCATCAAGTTGGTGTTGTCATCGTTGGGCAAACTTTCAACAATAGAGATATTGTCTTGAAAACCAGAGACAATAAACAGCAATGCATTAAAGAAACCCATAGATCCTATGATGCACTTCAATATCCTCTCATGTTCTGCTATGGTGAAGACGGCTATTCTGTCTCTATACCTCAAGTTCATGCTGCCAGTAAGTTACCTATGAACAAAACCGTCTCTGCAGCAAACTTCTATTCATACCGGCTTATGATCAGGCAACATCATGCTAATAATATCCTTTTCTTCCGAACTTTATTAAATCAGTTTTTAGTTGATATGTACGTAAAAATTGAATCCGAAAGACTAAATTATATCAGACTAAATCAAAAAAAACTACGGGCTGAAAATTACATTCACTTAAAAGATGCTATTGACAAAAACGACACTAATTTAACAGAACTTGGTCAAGCTGTGATATTACCATCTTCCTTCACTGGAGGACCCCGCTATATGCACGAGCGTACACAAGACGCAATGACATATGTTCGTCGTTATGGCCGCCCTGACTTATTCATCACATTTACTTGCACTCCTAAATGGCCTGAGATCTCTGAAATTCTCCTTCCACGTCAAAAACCTCACGATCGCCACGACCTTATCAGTCGTGTATTTCATCTCAAGATTCGCAAAAGAGTAATATTTTCGGCTGTACAAATTGCTACATGTACACCATAGAGTGGCAAAAGCGAGGTATTCCCCATGCACACATTCTATTGTGGCTAAAGGATGGGATTAAACCAGCTCTCATCGATCAACTCATCCGTGCAGAAATTCCTGATCCACAGACTGACCCTGCCCTACACAAAATAGTAACATCCAACATGATTCACGGCCCATGTGGACCTTATACACTGTGTGCACAATTATTAGGCAAGTTGTATTTTTGAGGATTAATTTTAATATGGAACAAACACAGTGCTATCAGTCAATCCAAAATGTTAATAAACCTGAAACCTGAATGTTTCACAACGGAAATGTGAGTGTGAACATCTTTAGGGGAATACATATGTGCGCACAATTATTAGGCAACTATTAGTGTGCAGATTTATTATGCAACTAAAGGAAAAATGAAAATTTTCCCATCTCACTTGTTTATTTTCATCTGTTATAGTGAGAATAATAAACAAACACCTCAAAATTTACAAATAAACATCTCTGACATTTCAAAAAAAATAAATCAATCAATCAATGACCAATATAGCCACCCTTCTTTCCAATAACAGTCATAAGCCTTTCCATTCATGGAGTCTGTCAGTTTCTTGATCTGTTGACGATCAGCTTTTTGTGGAGCAGTGACTACAGCCTCCCAGACACTCTTCAGAAAGGTGTATTGTTTTTCTCCCCCGTAAATCTAACATTTAAGAAGTGCCCACAAGTTCTTGATAGGGTTTAGGTCAGATGAGGAAGGGGGGCCATGTCATTATCCCTTCATCTTTAAGGCCTTTACTGGCTGGCCACGCAGTGGAGAACTTCGATGCAAGCGATGGAGCATTGGCCTGCATAAAAATCATGGTCTTCTTCAAAGATGTAGACTTTTTCCTGTATCACTGTTTGAAGAAAGTGTCTTCGAAAAACTGGCAGTAGGTTTGGGAGTTGATTTTGAGTTCATCTTCAATGCAAAAAGGTCCAACTAGCTCATCTTTAGAAATACCAGCTCATACCAGTACCCCACCTCCACGTTGGAGTGGAGCTCTGTGCCCATTACTGATCCACAGGTCCATCCATCTGGTCCATCAAGAGTCACTCTCATCTCATCGGTCCATAAAACCTTTGAAAAAAATCTGTCTTCAGATATTTCTTGGCCCAGTTTTGACGTTTCAACTTATGTTTTTTGTTCAGTGGTGGTTGGGTTTCAGCCCTCCTTACCTTGGCCATGTCTTTGAGCACTGAACACCTTGTACTTCTGGGCACTCCAGGTAGGTTGCAGCTCTGGAATATGAAAGCACTGGAGGATAATGGGTTCCTGGTAGCTTCATGTTTGATTCTTCTCAAATCTTTGGCAGCTAATTTGCGTCTTTTGTTCTCAACACGTTTCTTGCGACCCTGTTGACTATTTGCAACAAAATGTTTGATGGTTCTGTGATCACACACCAATATCTTAGCAATTCCAAAAGTGCTGCATCCCTCTGAAAGACTTTTTTACAATTTTTGACTTTTCAGAGTCAGTTAAATCTCTTTTTTGGCCCATTTTGCCTGAGGAAAACTAGCTGCCTAATAATTCTGTACACCTTGATATAGGGTGTTGATCTCCTTAGGCCACACCCTCCCTCATTACACAAATACACATCACCTGACGTGCTTAAATCCAATAAGCATTCAAGTTAATACAGCTTGGAGTTGGAATATACGCATAAAAATGATGATATGGTCAAAATACTCACTTGCCTAATAATTGTGCACACAGTGTAATATCAACTCGCCCTGCATGATCAACAGAATATGCACTAAGAAGTACCCGCGTCCGTTCATCTCACAAACTCAGACCGGAGAAGATGGTTACCCTCAGTACCGCCAGCGCGCACCTGCTGATGGAGGTCATACAATTAACATCAAAGGAGTAGATATTGACAACAGATGGGTGGTCCCTTATAGTCCTGTGCTGTCCCGCTTCTTCAATGCTCACATCAATGTCAAATTTTGCAATTCAGTAAAATCGATCAAATACATCTGCAAGTATGTTAACAAGGGAAGTGACCAGGCAGTATTTACAATACAAAATCAAAGTGACGAAGTGTCTCGATACGAAGCTGGTCGTTACATTAGTAGCTCTGAAGCAGCCTGGCGCATTTTCTGTTTTCCCATTCACAGACGTTTCCCTCCAGTCGTTCATCTTGCTCTGCATCTTGAGAACGGACAAAGAATTTATTTCACAGAAGGCAATGTTGCCGATAAAGTACACAATCCACCACAAACGACCCTTTTAGCATTCTTTGACCTTTGCAAACACGATAATTTTGCTAAACAACTTCATTATAATGAAATTCCATCATATTATGTGTGGGCAAACAACATGTTTCGACGAAAGAAACAAGGCAACCCTGTACCAGGATATTCGGGAGTGAAAACGGATGATGTACTGGGACGGGTCTACACTGTACACCCGAATAACTCTGAATGCTACCATCTTTGACTGCTGCTCAACAAAATCACAGGTCCCACATCTTTCATATCTCTCAGAACAGTTGATGGTGTCCTACATCCGACCTATAAGTCAGCCTGCAGGGCACTCGGTTTATTACATGACGATATCAACTGGGACGAGACTCTACAGGAAGCTGCTCTATCTCGCTCACCTCAAAAGATCTGTGAACTATTTGCTGTCATTTTGGTGTTCTGCCAAATGGAAAACCCCTTAAACCTATGGGAAAAACATAAAGACAGCATAGCAGAAGATGTTAGGAGACAGACTGAAAGAGATCATATACGAACAGAAGTCCACCAATGGTTAAATTTGATCTATAACAAGTGTCTACAGTTGCTTGAAAACTACGTCATTGCTATTGGAGGTCAATCTCTTCATCATTACGGTTTGCCTTCACCTTTAACAGAACTAGCACAACTTGCGTCAAATCCCGAGTACTTGAAAGAGATATCTTACAACACCTCTCACTTGGCCAATATAGTCACAAATAACGAGTGGTTGCTAAAAAGTGACCAAAAGTCAGTTTATGAGCAAATCATGAGCAGCATTGCATCTGCCACTGTCACGGTGTTTTTCCTTGATGCTCCAGGAGGAACTGGTAAGACATTCCTAATAATCCTTCTCCTTGCAAAAATCCGAGCAAAACGTAACATTGCCATAGCTGTGGCTTCTTCTGGCATTGCTGCAGCTCTTCTAGAGGGTGGCAGAACTGCTCATTCAGCTTTCAAGCTGCCTCTGAACCTCAACCATACTGAATCCCCCATGTGTAACATATCAAAGCAGAGCAACATGGCTGAAGTGCTGCGACATTGTCAGCTTATTGTCTGGGATGAATGCACTATGGCACACAGAGCAGGTATTGAGGCTTTAGACAGGACCCTCTAAGACATCCGAAACACCAACAAACTTATGGGAGGCTTGACAGTTTTGCTGGCTGGAGACTTCCGCCAAACCCTACCAGTCGTGCCCAGAGGAACACGCGCTGATGAAGTTAAAGCATCTCTGAAATCTTCATACCTATGGCCACAAATCCATGTTGTTACTTTAAAAATAAACATGAGAGTTCATTTAAAAGGTGACAAAAAAGCCGAGGAGTTCTCTGCTCTTCTGATGAGTATAGGTGATGGCACCTTCATACAAGAAAACCGTAAAATAAATATTCCTACAAATCTCTGTCTTATCGTGAATACCTTACAAAGCATTCTTCAAAATGTTTACCCCGATCCACAAAATCTACACCAAAATGACGTCTCATGGTTAAGAGAGAGAGCTATCCTGACACCAAAAAATGACATGACTACGACTATAAACCACATTTTACTTCAAGAACTACCTTCACAATCAAAAACATATCAATCTGTTGATTCAGTTCTAGAAGTAGAAGACGCGGTTCTCTATCCAGTAGAGTTTCTGAACACTCTAAATCCTCCAGGCACTCCTGAGCATAATCTCATTTTGAAGGTTGGGGCACCAATAATGTTACTGAGAAACTTACAACCACCTAAACTTTGTAACGGCACGAGACTTCAGGTCACATCTCTACAAAACAACCTAATTGAAGCAAGTATTTTTACTGGCAGTGCCTCAGGTGACACAGTTTTTATTCCTCGCATCCCCGTTATACCATCTAATCTACCATTTCAATTCAAATGCATTCAATTTCCAGTAAGGCTCTGCTTCGCAATGACAATTAATAAGTCTCAGGGACAAACACTACAAAAGGTTGCCATTGATTTGAGGCAGGATTGTTTTTCACATGGCCAACTGTATGTTGCATGCTCAAGAGTAAGCTCAGCACACAGTTTAGTCATATTACAACCGGAGGGCCGAACTGACAACGTGGTATTCAGAGAGATCCTTAACAATTAATTTTTTATATATTTTCCCTCAGTCTAAAAATGTCTACTTTTTTCTTAATAAAAATATTCAGGCAGTATTTCACCGCTGCAAAGCGCGGGTATTTTGCTAGTGTGTATATATATATATAT
>JANRMT010062808.1:5390355-5449061 GCA_026402145.1 Polypterus bichir lapradei
GTGATAATGGCAATTAAACGGCAACTAACAAATTAAATGAGACAGAACATTATTACCCTTAACAGTTTTTGCCTTTCATATTAGAAAAACTGCAAAAATTAAAAGGAAAATCAAAGTGTCTGTGAGTACGGTGTCCTACATAATCCAAAGGCAATTGGAGACTGGAAAAAACTCTGATAGGAAGAGATCTGGCAAACCCAAAGTCACAACACAGTCAGAAGACAAGTTTCTGAGGGTCACCAACTTGTGTGATAGGTGCCTTACAGCACAACAGCTTCAAGCACAGCTTAACAGTGGTAAAAAAAAAGCAAGTTTCAGTTTCTGTCGTGAAGAGGAGACTTTGTGCTGCAGGCTTGACACAGTGATTGGCAGCAAGAACGGCATTCCTTAATGGACAAAATAATAACTTGAAATACCAGCTGTAGACCACTGCGGACTGGATAAAGTCATTTTTGTAATAATCTGAAAATTCCTTTTTTTCAGTTTTTGCTAACCTAAACTTTAAATTTTAACCTTTATCGATTTACTGCTTACCATTTCACAATTTAAAGTCGTTTATTGCATTTCAACTGAGTAAATTTGAAGAAAAACTGGTAAAGCTACAGAGTTCTAAAACATTTGACCGGGTGTGGTTGTGTGTATATATATTTGTATGTGTTAAAGAATGCAGGTTTGAAGCTTAAAAGGACACATGTTTCTTATGTAAACATATGAATTTGACACAAGACTGTTTCCCCACATGCTATCCTGCTTTTCAACAGGTAAACACAATTTAGGCATGTTGGACCACACAAAACAGTGAGAAAGAGCTCTCTTTAAATTAATTTTGGTTCTGTTCATACACTTATTTGCTTCAAGCCACCCGACATTTACACCTGGCCAAAGCTACAATGACAAAGTGCATGAAGAAGAATAAAGTGATGAGGGAAGAGAAACTGATCATCCAATGAGGAAAGCAACTGCGAAAACGCAAAAAAAAAAAAAGTGCAATGAATGCAGATGAAAACTATAATAATGGGAGACAGATAAACATATGTACAGCATTGATGGAAACAATGAAAGTGTCATTGGCCCATCACAATTTACCAATACTGACACTTCTGACGTTGGACCATTATTCAGGGGCTTAACACTAAATAAAACTGCCATACCAATCCACACAGGTTCTGAAATCAGATGCTCACCAATGATGCTGTTTTTGTGTGTTGAGCACTGTGTGTGCATTTAGATGATGGTGGTGAGGGAGTGAAACATGGATACTTGAGGGAGGCCCACTATGAATTTGGCCCCAAGGCCAGTTCTAAACTCTTGCTTTGTCACTTGACCTACTCTTTTCATTTTATTAAAACAATGGTCTTACAAAAGCCTCTTCCTTTTAACCTGTTACTTCTCCATTACTTAATGTTTAGCATCTCAAACTCATCCACTGTCTACTCTGCTTCAGCTCCAATTGACTGGTATTCGCCTTCCAGCATTATACAGAGACACCAGTGAGTTTTTGCTCTGAAAAATTTGCCAAATCCTTAAAAACAGTTTTCTGAAAGTGACCAGCATCAATCCTTCCATTGTCCTTTGCTTTTCCTCTGTGCATTTCCCCTCTTCCTGTCCTCTTAGTGCTTTTGCTTCATTGTATCTGCCTGTCTTTTCCTTTGCATGCATGCATGTCTTTCTGCCATAATCTACAAGACTTTACAATCAAATTCTTTCCATCCCCTGTGGCAGTCCTCTCTCTTTTTCTGTATCATGCAGGACGCAAAAAAAAAACCCTGATTTACTGAATGGTTGTAAATATGAAATTCTACATTGCTTTTAAAAGATTACATGTTTTTAGCCTTTCAGTTGTCATCAGAAATCCTGTTAAAGGGGCATGCTAGGCTTATATCAAACACAATGGTACAGTAAAGTAACATAAAGTTAAGTGAAAATTAATTACAACTGACAAAGATGAAAACAGTGTTTCAGTTTCAGAGCCATTCTTTGGTAGCTTTTTGTTAGTAGCTGTTTTTTTTTCCAGTGAATAAAACTGTAACATTAAAGTGTCCTCTCGCAGTCACAGTCAATTTCACTCAATATGAATTGTCACTTATTTGTTATTTCCTAGCGCCCAAATTTCCCTTTGTGAAATCGGGTGATAACGTTTTTTTTTAAGATGCTTGGAGTGTCTAGCCAAAGAGGATAGAGAGAAAGAGAATTGAGTGCCCTGTAGGTGTTTCTAGAAGCCATGCATCAAGTAAATCTTTACTGCTGTGATGTTTGAAAGAGGGCAGACAAGCTGTAAGTATTTATCTAGTTAGGTGATTGATAGTTAAAAACATATCCCAATTCAACATATTAATGTATTTCTTTATCAACAAATAAAAGAAGATTATGGAAAATGAAGATGCATCATCAAACTGTCACCTCAAATTGTTTCTCTCTGGCTGACTATAAATGTTTACTGCTTACACGCTGATATTTGTGAAGTATGTGGTGTGAACTCCTGACCAGAAAAGATTAGGCAGCTAATGTCATTCTGTCCACTGTGCTCAAGAAAGCTTGAAATTGTACTATGTATCAGTTACTGAATTAGAAAGAGAAACAAAAAAATACTAATCAAAACACTGTTGGTAGCATGTGTTTGTGTGGTTTGACCCCCCTGATAAATAATAAAGAGAAATGGCAGTTATACAATATGTTAACTATATGAATACTAGCAATATGAAAACTATTTAGCATACAGCTATGTGTGCAGTACAGTATGCTTTGATATGCTGTGATATTCTCTGTATTAAGCAAGTCCTACAGAATTTTTCAAGCAGTAACACAGCTTGAACAGCCATACCCACCCATCTGTAGTGTTAGATGTCAATTGCTCAGAAAATATTTCTGTTTAACTCTTTAGACATGTCTTATGTAAGTTGTACTTTGCCTGCCTCCACTAATGTTGTAAATTATACTGAGCTCCTCACTCTGGCTGTTTCTTTTCCATCCAGCTTTACTCTACTGGAAAAGTAAATCATGTCAAAAAGATGGCAATCAGGAAACCAGATATCCATCTGTCTATTTTCTGAACCTTCTTCTTCTGATTTAGGGTCACTGAGTACCATAATCGTTTCCAGCAGAATCGGGTTTAAGACGAGAATCAATGCCAAATGGGCCAACAGCCCCTTAAATTGTATACATACACAAAATAATGACATAGTTACCTAAGATAGATGTATGAATCTATTACTTAATCTGTGCCATTCACCGAGTCATGCAACATCATCTTCAAGTCTTGGATTATGGCGTGCATGCACTGCATGTTCTAAGAAAAGCTCTGCATGTAACGTCAACAACACTGAAGTCAAGGGAGTATGGGTAAAGTGTGGTTTACTCTGTGCAGTCGGGCAGTTAACGGGCATTTTTTAACCTTAAATAGGGTTGTGCAGCCTCATTTGCCCTAAATACAAAAAGTCATTATTTAATATAGAATTCTAACCATCTATAATATGTTAGACTGCTGCACTTTGAAAAAAACTAATGTATACCTAATGTGTGTATATCAGAGTCCTCTTTTGCAGTGCAAATGAATTAGATTGTGTTTTTGCTTCTATTTTTGTGTACAAGTATTCATTTGTTTCTGTTTTCAACATCATCGTCATTTACTGGTATGATTTCTGGATTGTGCATTTCCATTTTTTTTGGTTTTCTTGATTTTTTTTTTTTTTTTTTTTTTTTTTTTTTTTTAGTTGCTTTTATTTTTATTTTCAGTTCTCAAGATGGATTTCAGGATTCCCCATTCAGCTCCATCTCCAGCAGTGACTGTGAGAGTGTATCTGTCACTACATGTAGTCTGTCCAGCACATACACACCAAGGTATGCTGACATCTCTTCAGGCTGACCCCTTCCTTGCAGCCTCTTTTTCTTAAACATCACCAAGCTACAATGGCAGTATACCAAATTGACCATCTTTAAACCTTGCTCTGAAAGTCTGCTAAAACAGGAAACAGTATTCTTGTGATAGTCACTTAAGATAACTATATCTTTGGATGACATAATACATTTAGTGAAGGCATTTCTCTTTTTGTTTCTCATTGAATACATGTCTTCCCTTTAATGAATGTATTTTTATACGGTTGTTTGGTTTATTTTTATTGTAATGTGTGTTTTCCACAAGTTGTTTCAGCAATAGATCATATGAGTCAGTGAAAAGCAAATGTGAAATGCACATTAACCCATGTCTTATTCTATTTCCTATGGTGACCAAAGATGTCGATATTACTTTTTTGGATGGAAATGAAGCAATAGAGAAAACAGACCAACCTACATCAAACCATCTTAAGGAAATTTACTTGCGTATAGTAATAAATTCTGACTCTTTGTTAAGGTTGTTGTTTTCATAATGTTGTGTGGTAAGTAAGCCAAGGAAAACCTACATTCTCTAAATTGTCTTTCATTTCTTTCAACATCTGGATCACTACCATGTTAACCTGATACTGCCTGTCTAGTTATCAAGACAGCAAACGTTTGCGGCTCTTGTCCATAAACCAAAAGGATTGGACCCTTTTGTTATGCTCCAGTGTGTGCAGTGCACTTCTGTGTTTCTTTCTGAGATTATTTCAGATGCACTTTCTCATGTTTTTCAAGTAGATTTGAAGTGTTTCTTATGTGAGTAATTTGTTGCAGCATCAACTGAAAACTAAAAATCAAGAATAAATTAAAAAGAAAAATAGCAATCCTGGATTACACATACAAGTGGTGAAATGTGGACTATTACACTGTACTTTTACAGTAGTTTTTTAATAATCTAAACCCCTAAATGTAGTAGCTGTGTAAAAAATAAATATGAGATATACATATAGTGGATTCAGAAAGTATTCAGACCCCTTCACTTTCTGCACATTTTATTATGTTGTGCACTCAGTAACAAAATGATGACAAAATGAAAAAAAGGTTTTCAGAAAGGTTTGCAAATGTATTAAAAATCTCAAACTGAAATCTTTCATTTCTTTAAGCATTCAGATCTTTTGCTTTGGCATTCCAAATTATGGTCAGGTGCCTCCTTTTTGCATTAATTATCCTTTAGACATGTTTAGAAATTGAGTTCACTTGTGGCAAACTGTATTGATTGGGCATCATTAAGGAAGGCACACACCTGTGTAAGTAAAGTCCCATAATTCATGCAGCATTTCAGGATAAAAACCAAGACATGAATTCCAAGGAAGTCTCTGCAGACCTCCTGTTCAAATTATGGGGAGGCATAGATGAATAAAGCTTTCAATATTCCCAGGAGCACAGTGCCCTCAATATTTGTGAAATGGAAGAAGATTGGGGCTACCGAGACTCTTCCTGGAATTAGCCATCTGGCCAAACTAAGTAAAGGGAAGAAGGCCCTTGCTTACTCTAGCAGAGCTTTGGAATTCTTTTGCTGAAAGAGGACAATCTGTCAGACAATATTCTTAGCACCACTCCATCAACCAGATGTTTTCGTATAATGGATAAATTGAATCCTCTCTTGAGTAAAAGGCATATGACAGCCTGCTTAGAGCTTGCCAAACACATTTAGAGAAATTCTTTGGTATGATTTGACAAAAAGTATACTCTTTGGGCAGTACTCCAAGAGCAGAACTCTAAGCACAATCAGGCACTGCTCATCACCTGGCTAATACCATGCTTACAGTGAAGCATGATGGTGGCAGCATCATGCTGTGCAGGTGCTTCTCAGTGGCAGGGGCAAGGGGACTCATCAGAATTGATGGGTGGATGAATGTAGCCAATACAGAGAGGTCTTTGAGAAAAACCTGCTCCAGACCACAAATTACCTCAGACTGGGGTGACAGTTCACCTTTCACCACGACAATGACCCAAAACATCTAGCAAAGACAATTCTGGAGTGCCTTCTTGAAAAGCCTCTGACAATCTTTGAGTGCCTCAGCCAGAGCCCAGACTTAAACCCAATATAGCATCTGAGGAGAACCCTAAAGATGGCATTTTACAGATCCAATCTAATGGTGCTTAAGAGTATCTGCCAGGAAGAATGGAACAAACTTCCCGAATCCAGGTTTGCAAAGCATATAAAGACTTGCCCAAGAAGACTCAAAACAATGTTCTGATGTTTACTAAAGTTACAAATCGTTCTGAAAATTGTTTACAATTCGTCATAAGTTATTGAGTGTAGATTGAGGGTCCAGAATGGCATTTTTATGCATCCATTTAAATCTGCAATGCAGTAAAGTGTGTAATAAGTGAAGGAATATGACTATTTTCTGAACCCACTATATCTTGTTTTCATTTCACATCTTAAAAATGTGCAATATTTTTTGTCCTTTAAATTGAAATTGAATAACTGAGTGTGCATAATGATGAGCTGACTTCCTGCCACCTATGACTAAAGGCTCTGGGTGAGATAGTTGATACTTTAGGGGGTGCGGTAGAAGCAGGAATGTCAGGTTGGTGGCAGGGAGTAGATTTTCTCATGACTGAAAATAAGAGTACTGTGGCTGACTTTTAAAAAATATTTTTATGTTTATATAAGTACTGTATACATTTTAAGGTTTATATTTTTTATGGTAATATTTTTATGTTGGTATATTTGAGGAGGGGCTATGAAGTGCATGCCCCTGGGCGATCTGCATTTCATAACCCCTTATTGACAGCTCTGCCATCACTACCCACTTTTGGTTCCTGCCTTACAGTTAATGCCACAAGGGTCAGTTCTTTGACCCTGAAGAGGTTTAAGTAGGTTTGAAAATGAGGGTATGTAAATTAAAATAAAATTGCCACCTATTTATCTGTCCAGTCTGTCTCTTAACAATGGTGTGTTATAGAGAAAAAGAATGAATGCAGAAAATGTCCTTTTTGGGAAACATCTTCAAGAAAGTTATGCTTTTTAATTGATTAAAAAGATAATTTTTGGGCATCCAAAGATTAGTTTTCACCTGGAGTACAAATGCAGTTCAGTAAAGAAATAAACATTTCTTTTTCATGCCAAAAGTTGGCATTGTCAATATAGAAAACAAAACCGAAATCTTTGTGGCAACCCTCCCACAAAAACAGAAAACAGTACCAAATTTTCACCAGTTTGGAGGTAGGTAATTAAGATCTGTTTGTACACAATGTAGAATTTGATTTTACTTTCATAAAATGAGAGACTAAGTGAGTGTTTGGAAAGAGGACACAGAAAATAGAAGGCGATTAATTTAATTCACCCCTATGTCTGTGCAGAGACATATACTAATGCATGTGTATTTTCTTTGTGTTTTTGCGCACTGATGCATGTTTTAATTCATGTCAGCAAATTAGGTTAATGCATTTACATGTGCTGTTTAGCATGTGTTTGCCTGTTGTTAGTGTTATGTGCAGACATTTTGGTTGTGGTGTAGATATTCTGCTACTATAATGGCTGCTTTCCCTACTGTGATTTCATTCATAGTTATTACAATCCTAAAGATCATCAGAGACCAACGTGGCACATGCATTTGTAGACCATAAATCATTTTCATTGCTGGTTAGTGAAACCCTACTACCTTGCTCACCCATTCAAGTGGAACACTGTGGGGACAGAGCTGTAGTCTCTGCAACAGCAGAGGCTGACAACATGCAGCAAAGGATGTTTCATCTGAGAGCTAAGGACTGTGCTAGTGCTAGTCCTGACCTGCAGAAGTGCAAACATAACCTAAATCCTCATCCACTTTCTTTACTACATGCTAGTACTCAATAGGACTTTAACTGTTTGCAAATTGTCCAGTGTTAGCATTCCTAAACAATGCAACTGCACCTTCTTGTTTTTTGCTGACAGAAGTGGGCTTTTGTCAGTTTCCTTTGTGACAGAGTACAATAACAACAGTGTATTTCTTGTATGGACTAAAATCAGGCAAGGAATGCTTCAATGGGCTTTAACAAGCCATGTTTTGTGACAGCCCCTCAGCCTTGTTTCTGTAGGAAGACATGGAAAAACTCCCAAAAATACCTTTGTAGGGGAATAAAAAATAGAAGAGTACAATAGTTCTGTATTATTCATCTTTCAGTTTTCAACTGTTTCTGGTAAAGCTCAGCTATCTTTGCATCTACTGCTCAGCACCAATTGTTTTGACCTTTATCGACTCTAATGACCACATGACTGCTGTTGGCTAAATGTTTCCTGGATAGTGGCATCTTCTTGATATACCAATGGCACTCCATGAGTTTTCAAAGCAGCTTAAATTTTAACTCTTTAGTGTTGTTCCTTAAACAGAAATCCATTTATGTGATGTACTCCTTACTCCTGTTTCTCCTGAAAAAGAGTTAAAATCTTTGTTGATACTTGACTCTGCTAACATTTAAATATCTTGTATTGGGGATTTCTTTTACTCTCAGGATAGGCGTCAGACATGTAAAAGAAGAAAATATACAAGTTGAAATAACCACTCAAGTTAAATGAATCAGTAATTGAGGTTGTACAGAATGCTTCTGTATTTTAAGAGTTTTGAAAAATTGTCATTGCCTTATAAATGTGAGACTTTGGAACTTCAATAATGTGTATATCATTATCTATTTAAGATATCTCAATGTAAATTTCCTTTAAAAATAAGTGTGCCAAATTTTACCAAAATTGGTTCAGTAGGAGCAGTGTTGTTTTCATGCAGATCAAAAGTAATGATGACGACAATACATGTTTTTGCATTTTATGAGAATGCACCATAAAATGATGACGGTTGAGTTTAAGTTTCAGTCAAAAAGCAACTCTTTATGTAACTATCACAATTGTGGGAAGCCAAATTCTATTACTGTAGCATCAGATATGAGACAAGGAAACCAGCCTAAGAAAGGACATCTGACTACCAGAAGGCATACTCTTGCATGCACCTGCACTTGCTCAAGCAGAGCCAATTTAGACACACTCATTAACATAAAATACATATCTTACAACATCATAGCAATGTGCACATTTCTGCATGCCACACCTTACAACAGTAGGAGCATCGATTCACTGCAGTTCTAGTCAAGGCAGATAGAAGACAGATGCTATCCAAACAGTTTGCTTCAGACAAGTAGACATCCTTGTAAAAGATCATTTCACAAGAAAAACAGGCCGGAGTGACTATAGCAGAACCATTATCTAAGAAAGAAGAGTGTTAAATTCTGCCTTTGCAACATTGATGATGATATTAGTAACATTGCTGACTGGTTCTGATAAAACTTTACTGTTTGTCATTAGTAGTGGTGGAAGTGGTATGCTTCCTATTTTTATTTATTTTTTATTCATACTGTTTATTTTATGTTAGTAATTATTACATTAGTGAACGGACTAGATTTGGGAAATGATCAGGAGAAACTAAGAGTAAAAAAGGGTCAAAATGGGGAGATCAAAAACATGATCATTAAAACCAAAATGAGAAACAAAAATTGCCGTCAGAAATACAGGGCAAAAAAGTCAGAACCAAGAAAAGATACTGAAATCTTTTAGAAAGAGTGTCTTGAAAAATGTTGTTGAATCTACAGTTCAGATAAGGAAGTAAATTCCTAGATGGACTTTTATCCTGTTGATTTACCCCAGCAATGTGAGAAGCAGCCCTGATGATAGAAAACCAAACATAGCAACAATAATGAGAAATTCAAAATGGCAAATAATAACGGTCCAAAACAATGAGATAACTTTTCAAACAATTGGTATTTCCAGAAATAAGTGTCATAATCATATCCAGGTGTCTCAAAAACACCTAAAATGAGTATGTGAGAACATATAAAAACAGAAACTAAAAACCTAACAGGTAATGTGTTTTGTATAGTACTCTAAATTCTAATTTAAATCTAATTTAAGCTATGATCAGAGTTGTTTTATAGTTGTGGAGTTGTGTATGCAAGTAGTGTTAAAGAGGGTAAAACATACAGCTGCAAGTTCTAATTTCAGCTTAATAGATTATAACGCAAATATATGAAAAAAGTGTTTATGAACCTTAAGCCTTCCATCTTGGCCCAGCAGATGTCGCCCCATCTCTAACTGGTTCAGGGAAGATCTGGTAGCCCTAGCAGTACACCTACATTTGGAGAACCACTCCAGTGGCACATTCTCCACTTCCTTCCTGTACCCAAACAATGTCCAGACCCTTCATTTCAATATTATTTCTCCCAGAAGAATTACCGCTACAAATTTGTATGACTATTATAGTGACCTCTGTCACATAAATAGTCACTTTTTCCATCAAAAACAAGCAGCCTTCCTTGCTTGAAAGGAAGCCAGTTCTTCTTTCAGATTTCTTTTATGGCTTCTTACAGAAATTGTTCATTACCCTTGTTGAAGATAACATTTCCCTGAATGTGTTAAAAGATATTGTGAATATTGCCCTCCATGATATTTGATACAAAGACAAATTTTGAATTTATTTACATCTCTGCTCTACTGTTTAAAATTACAAATCAAACAATTTAGATGTCATTAAAGTGCACATTGCAGACTGTAATTTAAGGGTATTTGCATCCATTTCAGTCACACAGTGTAGAAATTACAACACTTTTTCTACATGGTCCCCACATTTCATGGCACCATAATGTTTAGGACAGTTGCCATCACAGGTGCTATTTATTCCTCAGGTGTGTTTCATTGCTTCAGTAGTACAGGCATAAGATAACTCGGCTTACTTCTGTCCTTTGGAGTCTGCAGTCTCTATTGTTCAATCTAAGAACAAGACCTGTGCCAATTAAAGTCAAAGAAGCCATTATGAGACTGATAAACAAGAATAAAACCATTAGAGACATTTGTAAATCCTTAGGATTACCTAAACCAGCTGTCTGGAATATCATTAAGAAGTAAGAACATACTTGTGAGCTCAATAATCGCAAGGGGACAGGCAAACCATGGATAATCTTTAGTGCTGAATCCTCACTATGGGAAAGAAAAAGCCCCAAATACCTGTTTAACAGATTAGAAACAGTCTTCAGGAGGCAGATGTGTATGAATGAGAAGAGATAACTATCCATTGAAGACTTTGTAAGCAGAACGACAAAGGCCCACTGCAAACCACAAGTTGGCCACAAAAGCAGGATGTCCAGACTACGGTTTGGGAAAAAGTACTTAAAAGAGCCTGTAGAATTCTGGAAACTGGTCTTGTGGGCAGACAAAGCAAAGATGAACCTGTATCAGAGAGTTGGGTGGAACAAAGTGTGGAGATGAAAAGGAACTACCCAAGATCCAAACCATAACACCTCATCTATTAAACGTGGTGTTGGGGGCGTTATGGATTGGGGATGTATGGCTGCCACAGGTAGTGGTACACTTATCTTTATTGATGATGTGCATGCTGACAACAGTTGCACAATGAATTCTGAGATGTGTAGAAGCATATGCTTAAGTTCTAGTAAATACCTCCAAACCCATTGGGTGATGCTTCATCCCACAGCAAGATAATGACCCCAAAAATTGAAAGCTAAAAATAGAAAATTCTTGAATGGCCAAGTCAGTCACCCAATCAAAGTGATTTTGCCTTCCATATGCTAAAGAGAAGCCCCCAAAACAAACCGGAGATGAAGATGGCTGCATTAGGGGCTTCGCAGAGCATCATCAGAGAAGATCCTCAGCACCTGGTGATGTATATGAATGACACACTTCAAGCACTCATTTCATGCAAGGGATATGTAACAAAGTACTAAATTTGACTGCTTTAATATACCTACCATTGCTATGTCCTAAACATTATGGTGCCAAGAAATGGGGGGGACAGTGTAGAAAAAGTGTTATTTCTACGTGATGTGAGCAAAATATATACAAGCACCCTTAACTTAAAGTCTGCCTTATGCACTTAAATTATATAAATTATATATTTGGTTTGTAATTTGAAACTGTGGAGCAGAGAGGTTAATCAAGGAAAAAATGTGTCTTTGTCCAAAATATTATGTAGGGGACTGTATGGGTATAGTGTGGTTTAACTAAGTAACTACATTAATAAGGTATGGAGTGAAGATAAGTATGAAATGTAATCCTTTCGTTATGGACTACTGTTGACAAAGTACGATTCAGCAGAAGGTGTTGACGTCCGGCACATCTTATTTTGAAATATGTTATAAACAAATGCAATCTACAATGTAATTCTATTATACAAATTACAAGATTCAATATATTTTTTTCCATGAAGTTAAAGATAGGTTGTAAAGATGTAATTTCATAATTATGTTCAGTAAACAACATGATTTTATAAGACAAACCAGAAGAGAGAGACGCTAAACGGAAAAGGGTCAAAACTGGGAGATTAGTGAGTGCAAAGACAACAAAGCCAAAGAGCTTTGAAAATCGAGGTCAGAAGAACAAAATGAAAAGTGAGGAATCCAAGAAATTCAAAGTAGGAAACCAACAAGAAATATTTGCAGTTGGTTTAGCACCAGGATTTGTTTGACAGTATACTCGACAAGTTTTAAGTAGCAATTACAAAATGAAGTTATATAAGTCAAACATAAGAATGGTATAAAATTACAAAGAAGTGTATAAACAAACTTAGTAGGTTACAGTCTCTAGTCTAGTATTGGCCTTAAAAGATACTTGTGACCTTTTAAATCTTGTAACAGAACAATGCTCTTTGTTTGTGTTCCACAGTCCCATTGATAGCATAACGACCAGTTCAAGCACATCAGAAGACATTGATCATCAGGAAATCCAGCTAGCTCTGCAGGCAGCAAAGATAGCAGCAAGAGAGAAGATTCGCTCCCGGTTCCATGGGAGCAGCGATCTCATCCATAGGCTATTTGTCTGTATCTCTGGTAAGTGATCTCATCTCTTCAAAGAATAAGTGCTGTATATTTTCTGGATAGTGGATGCTGAAGCTGTTCACAAGAGAAATAAGGCTCATTTTAGAAGAAAGAGGGATCAGTGGAAACAAAACAAAAGGCAATTTGAAAAAAATGAACATCATAGCCAGCAGTGACAAGTTGCATTTCTATTTTTGGTGAAGCTCTCAAAGCTGATTCAAACCTATTTTAACAGGGCACACATAGGATTATTAGGGTACCCCATTGTCAGTGCCTTTCAGAAATATGGAGAAAATTGTCTGAAATGTATTATTTTAATATGTGCATAAACTCCTACTTTGTGTACCATTAAAGCAATTGGAGAGTGATTCACTGATTGTTACTGCCATTTCTTTTTAAAGCATATATGCTTCTGTATCTGTATGGGTCCCTGCTGTTCAGTCTTTACAGAATTGGTCTGGTGTCAGTCACTGCCATCCCTCCTGTTCTGCTATCATATGAAATGCAGAGTTTCTTTAAATAGTTCTCTTGGGAGCCACACTTTCTGGGAACTGATCTGCCTAATGACTCTTGTTGACAGGTGTCAGTCTCCTTAAATTTACTTACAGTCTCCATAGTTGATGCATGGTTGCCTGTACTCACTATTTTACTAACCTGACAGAAAATACACTGAAAGAATGCAGACCAAAATTAAACAATAATATGACACTTTCTAGCTTAAAATCTGAAAAATGATTTTAATGTTAGTCAGTCAAAAACTATAGTTTTAGCATTTCTGCAAAATTAACTTTAAGATTAATTGGCCATTATTTAATCCATTCTTTCATTTACAGACCCAATTTGATTTAATTTTAGGGTCACAGGTGGCTAGAACCTGTTTGAGCCATATTGGCTGTAGCTAAACATGTGTCGGATGGCAGTACATCGTAGGGCATATCCACTGATGTGGACTGTGGCCTGCAAGGGGCACTCCAGTTCCCTAAACCCAACAAAGACGGACACCAGGCACAAGTCCAGCACAACGCATAGTTTTTTTGTTTTTTGTTTTTTTTTGTTTTGTTTTTTTTTTTTTTTTTTTGTGGGAAATGGTTCCCAAAAACTTTTTCCTTCTTACACAAAACAGTACAAATCACACAGTTAGTCTTCTTTCTCCCTCTCCGCCTCTTTCTTCTTTCAGCAAGCTTCATCACCTTCTTCCTGCCTCTGGCTTCTGGAACAGTGGCTGCTGTCTCCTTTTATGTAATCCTTGAGAATACTTTTGGTGTTCCGTAGGTCTGCTCTGGAAGCAGTTCCATGTAAGGTGGGAGCCTGAGGACGTAGGGCTCACTAGTCCCCCTGCAGCACCCTCTGGTGATACTCCTGGAACCCAACAGGGCTGAGCCATCAAACTCCAATTCCAAGTGTCCTCTGTGAGAATCCGTGGTGCCATAGCAACCTAGGGGCACTGGCACCTAGTAATCTGAGGAAGGTTATATCGTGAGCATACATTCTCCCCTGGTCCTTCCACTTCAAAGGCCTCCCGGCCAGGGCAAAGATGCCTGCTATCTGCCTTAGGGCCTTTTAGGTGGTGCCAATCAGCCTACCTTAAACATTCTTGGGATATGAGAGAAAAGCCAAACACCTAAAAAAAATATTGTTAGGGCCAAAAACAGAATGTGCAAACTTTACACAGCCGCTGTCGCACAGAAACTCACACTTGAGTCTTTCCTAGCAGTGAATCAGCAGTGCAACTATTACCAGTGACATTTAGTATTGTGATGGTCATCAGTATGTTACTTGGTGGTCTAGGAAGAGGAAATCTTAAAAGCTTACCTTATACAACATTCCTAAATGTTATTTTACTAGTTCATCCTTTTATCTCAAGTAAGTTGTATTTATTCAACCAAGAGTCAAAGTGAGAGATACTGTAATACCAGTTTGAGTAGTCGGTAGCAAACCTTTAGAGGATCTTGGAGAGAAATTACATTGAAGCAAATTAG
The DNA here is from genome assembly GCA_026402145.1 of Polypterus bichir lapradei. Lineage (NCBI taxonomy): Eukaryota > Metazoa > Chordata > Cladistia > Polypteriformes > Polypteridae > Polypterus > Polypterus bichir. The sequence goes on from JANRMT010062808.1 coordinate 5,405,010, forward strand.
CAAGAGCTTTGTTAAGGGTTGCTGTCCTTATTTAGCAGAAATATTTTAATTGGCTGTCTATTTTTATTAGTAGGCAGGTACAGGATGGTACCAGTGGAGTAATAATTTACAAAAGAGGAACTTAAAATTTGAGGCAAAATTATTTGATGGGATGGTATTTTGTGATTCTGAAACTTTACTGTTCACTGAACAGGGCTATACAAGAGCAATTAACCTCATTTTATGTTATTTTTTTTAGAAAGGGTTTCCTTTTTATTTAATATTTTATTTTTCCTGTCCTAGATATTTTTAAAATCCCATTGGAGTCCTAAACATGCATGCTTTGCATCTTCAGGAGTGTTTGATTAATTTCATATCTGTATTGCCTTGATAGGTGCTCACACCATAATTTATCAATCACTAATTGAGACATTTTTAGGTTGAAGTAATTTTCACAGCGTACAGTATTTCATCAAAGTTGTGCATTTTAATGTAGGGTTATGAAGGGGCACATTGCAAGTTTACATCTGATTATGTGAACTTTTATTTATTTATATATATATTATAAACGTACCGCTGTTATTGTAGCTATCCTAAAGCTGGTCAAAGCATTAGCAAAGAATACTGTTAACTTTTTTTATAGTTATTATTAACAAACCACCCTGCAGATGTAAATTGTTACAGCTTATATGTTTTGCAGTCACATATTAAATATCATTGTCGAAGCAAAGATCAGTACATTACTAGTTTAGTCCATAAAGAGTTTGATAGCATTAACAATAAAGCAGTACTCATTGGAAATGTTATTTCTTCAGGGCTATTGAGATTGCTTGAGTTGGGATGGCCAACTGATTCTGGTAATGTCTTTTGTGTTTTGTAGTTTTTTGTTTGTTTTTTTATTGCTAGTACAAGCCATCTGCATAAACCCCAAGTTATTTCACTGTTTTACGGGAGGAGGGGGGGTTTGTTTGTTCTTACGTAGCCCAAAAATCAGTTATTGTTGTTGGTTTTCTTTTTCTGTGTTTCTTTTTCATTTTATCAATAAGGCATTGGAAGACTTGAATGGAAACAGATTATTAGAATGATCTGAACATAAACAGGATTTCTGTACTCTTTAATTTATATCAGTGGTCTCAGTAAGAATGTTGAAGTGTGCAGTATCCCGTATTATTTATATTGCACCCCAGCCTTTACAGAACTTTGTGCTTTTACATTTTTGAGCTTTGTTTGATTTATAAATTATTTATAGGAAATCAAGAGCTTCAGCACAGCATTTATTTATTCTGTGAAGTTTTTTTAAATATCCAAATAAGCATCTTTAAATAATTCCTCACCAGTTTGATTTATTTCCTTTCATTGAAAGGTGTAGCTGATCAGCTGCAGACAAACTATGCCAGTGACTTGAGAAGTATCTTGAAGACATTATTTGAAGTAATGGCAACAAAACCAGAGGTGGAAGATAAGGAGAAGCAGAAGAAAGGTACAACCTTCGAAGGGCTGGTTATAATAAGCAATTAAATAGTATTATGCAGATATTTTGAGTTGTTGCAGCCAAGTTGGTGTAATATTGCATGCTAAATTGCTAAACTGGTAATTAGGGAAGAGCACATCATTAAAATATAAATTACTTTTTCAGTATATAATATATATATTGAAACCATTTCAAACAATCATCAAACCATATGAATATATATATATTTTAATATATAATTACTTTTTCAAAGAATAAGCAAATGCTTCTTTCTGTTTATAAAATTATATAATTCAGTTGTCCGTTTTAAATTGCAGGAACACTTGTGTTTAACTTTACACAATTCTTTTGCCTGTACTTTTACAAGTGATCTTTTTATATCTTTTGACTACCATCCTAGCTTGAGGTGTATTTTACTCACCACACCACACTGCATGCCAGTATATAATATTAAATTCAATTAAATGTACTTTTATTAAAGTCATTTGAATTTACAAATTTCGTATAATATTCACACACACATATATACAGTGCATCCGGAAAGTATTCACAGCGCATCACTTTTTCCACATTTTGTTATGTTACAGCCTTATTCCAAAATGGATTAAATTAATTTTTTCCTCAGAATTCTACACACAACACCCCATAATGACAACGTGAAAAAAGTTTACTTGAGGTTTTTGCAAATTTATTAAAAATAAAAAAACTGAGAAATCACATGTACACCCTCAGAGAATGCAGACGTTCCTGGGAAAACACCTGAAAAACGTTGACAGACTACCTTCAAATTGCTCCTTATCTTATTTGCGCTCTGTCACATGATAAACCTCTTGCGCGGTACTCTGCATACTTTAAAGCATGTATAGCACCTGTCAGTATTGGAATTGATTGTTTTTGCTTCTTTCTGTCTCTCTCTTATCTCTGTCTTGTCATGGAGAGCACGTTTAAACTTTTGAAAAAGAGACAAATTTTTGTTTGCAGTGTTTGAATAAAGTTCCTGCCTCCAACCTCCTGTGTTTCTGTGCAAATCTGTGACCCAAGCGTAACAATATATACATATATATTTTTTGTTTATTTGTTTTTTTTTCTCAGTTCCTTCCACCTCATTTTTTGTTAGTTGTTTTTAATATTGTGTGAAGCTAAAAGTGGCAGTGCTTAATATCAAATCATGGCCCTTAGGTACTGCAGCTTTTAGCTCTGCAGTCCATGGAGGAAGTCCAAGACTCTTCTTTGCCACTGTTCTTTGGAGTGCCATCCTGTAGCTTCAACTTGCTTTGCTGATGGCATCCCACAAAGACCTTGTCTCCTTGAAGATTTTTTGAATAGTTTAGTTATTTCAGGTTTTGAAATTTACTTCTGTTTTGCTTTTGTTTGCAATTCCCCTTTCAGCATAGGTATCACATTGTTATCTGATTATCTTTGGATTTTAACCTTTCCTGTACATTCTAGACTCGTGCAATGTCTCTCATTATGGGTTTGTTACACAGAGTTTCCTTCTTAGCTTTTTCTCTCCTTTACCCATTTAACCAATTTTGCTTATTTGTTGCTTTTTGTTAATTGTTGTTTTTTTTACTGTAAACAGGTTTTTATGTTTGTTGATTATTGAATACTTAATTTATTATTTAGTTGTATTTTTTTCTGTTTTCATTTTCCTTTTATTAAGTGAATAGCAATTATTCTTTGGAAATTAATTATTGAATAATAATTGATACATGAACTTAAATTATTAATTACATTTTAGGTTAGGAAAGTTTTTAATGTTTTTTTTCTCCCCCTTTTTGGGAAAAATCCCAACAGACTTCTCCTGGGCCTCATATGAGGTATTTATTTGAACATTTAGATGAATAAATTCTCAGTGGTATAGGACTCCTAGTCCCCATCCATTGGTCTCCCTTGAGTTTCTGGAAGTAGTAGCTGGAGAACCTTTCAGCTTTTGACATTTTCTGACATTTTTGAATTTTTTGACATTTTCTTACAAGCCTAACATTTATCTCACATAATCTACCCTTAAGCTTTTGACAGGAAAAGAGTTTGAAAGGAAACCATGAAAGGGATGTCCTTGGTTAGAACCTCTTCCAATGCCTGCATCGTATTTCTTTGTCTGAATATGTATGCACTGGTTGTTTTACACTACCAAATTGTATAAGAGTAAAAAAGTGTTTTGGTGCATTCCTTAGTCAAACCTACAGCATACAATTTCATATCACAGTAGTGTGATGATATAAATTATTATCAATATAGAACACAGAATACTTTTAATTTACAAATAATGTTGAGTTACTTAGTTTAGTAACTGTTCATGACAAAAAATTAAACTGTGTCAGTTTGCAATATATCTACAAAAGGCAAAAATTAACCTTGTATTATTACCATACTTCCATTTTTATTTATTAACTAGAAGACATTCAGGCCTGTAGTCCTTCCAAGACTGGTGGTTCCAGTCTCAGTTGTGTGAGTACCACCAGGTTGCCACTTGATGGGCAGCAAATGCTGGCGCTGTCATTCTTATTCATCCTATCACATAACCAACTTCTGCAGTTTGCTTCGCACTAAGCAGACATGTCACCTCAGTTTCAGTTTGCCTATGCTATTAACTATAAGTAAGATGTGAACCCCGATAACTTTGTGGAGGCCAGAGCTGCTGTTCTTCTTTTTCCCATCACGTAATCAGCTTCTGCAGTTTGTCTCACTTTAAGCAGATGTCACTGCTGTTCCATTTTTCCTGCTATATCACCTTCTCACTCAGTTTTCATATGCATTTTGCCATTGTAAAAATGTGGACCCTGAAATCTTTGCAGAGGATGTCATTAAACATATTGTTTGCTTCACCAGCACATGTCACCTTATAAACTTTTCATTGGGACAATGACCAAGGTTCTAGCCTCAGTGATTTTTGAGTAATTATGTGACAATCAAACACAACACTTAACATTTTATTCCCGGCTCTTGTGCATGAGTTAATTTCCAGAAATGGCGACCTTCTGTGTAGAGTGATCAGGGCCTTTCCTTGCAAGGATGGGTTTCCTTCTAGTCTCAAAGTATGTGTGGCAATACTGCTACTAATCTTACTACAGTTAGGGTAGACTGAAGAAATATAAACTGGTGTCATATGAATGAGTGTCTAGTGTGTTGAATCAGTTTCCAACTTTGCCCTTGTATTTTGGTATTGAGCAATTTCCCCAGCAAAACAGTACTGTATAAGAGCATAGAGGGAACTGGTAATGATTTTATTATTATTATTATTATTATTGTTATTGTTATTATTATTATTATTATTATTATTATATGTAGGTGAGATAAATGTCAGTAACTTGTTGATTTTTTTTTTTTATAAAGCATGCTAATATGGGCAAAAGTAATTTGTTGAAATTCATCTTGAGCAAATGTTCCATCATGTACAATTTATGAAGTATCATCTAGTAGTTAGCAAACATTATGGACTATGGGAATGCCAAGCCTATCCAATCAAAATTCTTCTTATTATTTCAATTGTTCAGTACAAGATTTATAATGTTCAGTGTACATTAATGTCTTCATGCAGCTGAGAGTTCTTCAGGGCATATTGAATATAAAAAAGACATCTGCATATCAAAATGACCTTCAGAGCACTAGTCTGAATGCATTAAGGCATGTGATTCAGTGTGATCGCACCCTGATATATACAGCATGACTTTCTGCATTCTTTTTATAATGATTCTAGATTTCAGATAATAACAGACTGTGAATGTCAGTCAAGGCATCAATTATGAAACATTTAAGTTATCACACTACCAGAATATTATTACTTATGTGAGTCTCAGACTCTGCCATAACAAACAGAAAAAATCTTTTCTTTTGAGTAAATAGAGTATTTGTCAAGCAGAGTTCTGTGATAAACAAAATGCGACATACTTGTAAAATTTTTTGCTTTTATTTCATAAGAGGGATGTCAAAGTGAGCCAACATCTAACATGCTGTTTGTTTATACGAAGCTAAGTGCAGCATGTTATATTTTCTTAAACCTGATCCAGAAGAATATCAGTAAATTCAATTCACGCTATATTTGATCACAGAGTTTACTTAAAGTATGGACAATTCTCATTTTTAAATCTGGCATACACATGAAGAGGCAGTAGATGAAAAGAATTCTTCAGTTTTATATATATGTTTGTTTGTTTGTTTGTTGAACAACTGTCATCTTTCACTAAAAAAATGAGCAACATCTGACTTTTAGTTGAAACAAGTTAATTCAAAGAAAAAAAAAGCTCTCATCACGAAATAAATGTTTTTTTTTTAACAAAAACACATATGCCACAATTGTTTGGCACCCTAGCATTTAATACTTTGTACAACCTCCCTTTACCAATATAACAGTACAGAGTCTTCTCATGTAATCTTTTATAAGGTTAGAGAATACAGAGCATGACAACTAAAACCATTCCTCTTTACATAATCCAGATCATCCAGGGTCCTAGGCCCTCTCCTGCGTACTCTCGTTTACATTATGTTTCCTTACCTAAATAAATTAAAATATTTTTCATAGTCATACCCTGTAAGCTTCTTGGACTGAGGGACATGCATCTTGACACATTGTAAATTATCACTACTGTACAACTAACAAGATTATAAGAGAAAACATCCATGAATGCAGAAAATCCGCCTGTTGTTACCTCAGTGTCAAACTGTTATGAAATAAGCAAATAATCCTTAGAGTGCCTGGCATCCTTTCCAAGGCAGGCTCTTGCCCAATTGGTTGAATTCCCTGAGACCCTGAATTGGTTTAAGCAGGTTTTAGAATGTTATGTTATGTAGTGTAAGTGTTCAATAACTCAATTCCTTATGAAAAAAATTAATTGATTGGTGCCGAGTGAAGAAAGCACATCAAAACTGTCTCTTGTTCAACCTCTGCATTCAGTTGACAGTGAATCTATCATGTTTTTCGGATGTGAGAAGAAACCAGAGTACACTGAGTCGAATCCACACAGACGCAGGGAGAAATTCCAACTATGACTAGGCATCAGATACAACGCCTTGTGTAAAATTCACACTAAAACATGGCATATGGACCAAATTGGAAATGTATGTATGCACAAAAAATCATATGCACAAAACCATGCATACGCCAACTTCCACGCACTTCCGCTCTATAAATCCCAAACAGCGTGAAATGTAACTTATGTGCACACACTTGCCATGCCACCCAGACTCCTATCAGCATTGTGCCCCTTTGAATATGCAAATCAATATAATTAGCCCCTTACATTCAGCATTCTGTGGAAAGACAATGAAAAAAGCACGGGAAAAAAAAAACTTCTAAAGTGGAGGTACTACTCAGTGAAGTGAAGGCAGGAAAAATCCACTTTTTGGTGGCTTAGGCAGTGGCATGAGCAACAGAAGGAAGCTGATGGAGTGGCACTCAAAAGTTCAAATTCAGAATGTCGGACTGTGCCTGAAATTAAAAAGAAGAGATCAGATGTCAAAGTCAAGGTGAAAAGGCGAATTGTAGCCTACCGTCAGAAAGTCATACAGACATGTATTAAGGCACATAGAAAGGAAAAAGAAATTGGGACATGGTGAAGAAAAAAGGGTTAAAAGGGTTAGACTTCAATGTCAAAATTTACACTTTCATCTCGTGGTTTTTGTCATTAAAGTAGAACATTGTAAACTTGTGTCAAAATTGATGTTCAATTTACTAGGGTTTCTCAGATCCCATCATAACTAAAGTAGCATGTTGAATGCTATGTATTCTGTGTGTTCCCCAACCCAGTCACTAATCATTATGTGATTCTTAAACGGACTTTCTCTTTTGTAGACAGGAGTGCACAGACAATGATCAACCCACAAAATACATTACATTCATGATATTACAGCTCTCTGAACATTTTTGAATAGTAAGATGTATACTTGATATAATTTTCGTGATGAAATGCATTAAGCATGTGGGGGCACGGTGACACATTGGTAGTGATGAGCTGGTGCCTCGTCCAGGGATTGTTCTTGCCTCCCCCGTCCAGGGATTGTTCCTGCCTCCCGCAAGATTCTTGCTGGGATGCGCATGACCCTGAATGGAATGACTTATTGCAGCAGTACTGTTTTCTGTCAAATGTATCAACCCCCAATTTCTGTCCTAATGTTTTCTTTCTCCACATAACCGATCACCACGCAATGAGCTCTGTAATAAATGTAACCCCAGCTGTAAGCTTAGAACTCCAATCTTCAAAACTTTAATGGAACATTAAAAAATCTTCATAATGCATGTTTAATTAGTACATCAATCCAGAGTCACGCCAGTCCCAGCAAGCATCAAGCACAAGGCAGGAACAATCCCTGGACAGGGCTCCAGCTCATCGCTACCACTGCGTCCCTGTGCCCTCACATGTTTAATTATTAACAGTATATATTATTTAGATAGATACTTTATTTAAATGAAATTAACGATTTATCTGTAAAATGTAATATACATACTTTAATGGATTTAATCATAAATATAATATCAAGTATACATTCTATTACTCTAACACCACACAGTTCCAAGAGGATAGCTCTTAGAAATCTAAATTGACCTAGAAGCCAGTCATTATCATCTGTAAATACACGCTCTCTACTATTAAGTTGAATTGAATTCCTTTATTGTCATTGTATGGTACAATGAGATTCAATATACAGCTCCTCCATAAACTTTTTTTTCGTATAAAATGATAAAATAATAATAATACAATAAAAAAATGGGAAATACACAGTATGAATGCATAAGTACAGTAAACCACTACATACATTGCAGATAGTGCAAATGGTTCATAAAGTGGCTCAGGTTGTGGAAGTTTACTGTGAGGTAATTGTAATTATAAGTACAAACAGTTCTACTGGGAGTGTGTGATTTGAGTGCATTTATAGCTCTTGAGATAAAACTGTTTCTGAGCCTCAAGGTCCATGCAGGAAAGGCTCTGAAGCGTTTGCCGGATTGGAGAAGTTCAAATGGACTGTAGTATGGGTGAGTGGAATCCATGCAGATGCTAGTTGGTTTCCTTAGACTAGCAAGTGTTAAAAATGTCCTCCAGAGCAGTAAACTGTATCCTGATAATCCTCTGTGCTCTCAACACAACCCGCCATAGAGCTTTCAGATCAGCCTGCTGTGCAGCTAACATACCACACACACACATACAATGAGTTAAAACACTCTTAAGTGGTGCACTGAAAGTAACAAAACTAAAGCAGCTATGGTGTTTGGAATAGTTTGTTCATTCCATGCATCATTATATTGTTACAGAATGATTACAATCAAGTGAATTAAATTTGTAGACAATGTGCAATTAACTTTGGTGTATTTGATAAATCCCTTGTCTGAAAAAAGAGAGACCACACAGAAACAGTAGCACTGCTTTGATGCTGAATGCCACCATTTTGCAAAACCAAGCAGAAAAGTGTGTATGCGGTGCTGCAGTGAGAATGTGTGTGGCTTTACACCAAGTTTAGTTTTTATACAGTACATCACGATGTAAGCGTGGAAACAGGCATATGCAACATTTTTGTGCCTTTTTACGTGAGGCCCCAGGGGATGAAGACTTTATACTATAGTGGTAATGAAGCAAAATGGAATCAATACCAAAGAAGTAAAGGTATCAAAAGAGCAAGCAAAAGCAAGAGCCATTTAGCTGGAGTAAGATCGTGATTTTTTGGAGTTATTCAGAAACATTTTGGTGCCGGTACTGAGGTCCGAAAGCTGCTATTGATACCAAAGTGAATATTTTAGTACTGATCCAACACTATCGAACAAGCAATCAGCCAGTTCCCCCCCCCCGAACACCACTAGCACAACAGTATAAAGGTCGGGGTGACAAAATTGTTATATTATAGTTGTTTTAATTCATATTTGAAGCAGTTACATTCTTATTTGATATTTATTGCATATTATAGGTAACTTGTCATGCTGCATTTTCTGTGCTGACTGCCACTTATTTCTTGCATGAAAGTGTAAAGTTCCCATACACAAGGTACAAAAATCATATCATCCATGGTGTGTTTGGGATCCCAGTTAACCCTTTGGAGTTCTTGAAAATCTGAATTTTGTATGGTCCCCTACAATACATTTTAAAATGATGATGTTATAAATCACTTGGTGTCCACTACTGCGTTTCTGAGAAACCATTGTAGCAGCCAGCAGACACAGGTGAAGAAGCAGATGTCTTTGAGGTCCAGGGCAAGGATAGATGCTTGAGTGACAGCAGCTCATCCGGTGGGGAAAGGGACCTATCATTTAATATAACTTTGAGAAAGAGGTCAGAGACTTTCAGAAATAAGTATAAATAGAAACTCTCCACAGCCATTAGCGATTTTCTTAGTCTACAGTAAGTGATAGTAATGAGTTTAATGAAACTATCAGAAAGCGAACGAGATTGCAGATATGGTGATACTGGTTTTCCGTCAAAATGCCAAGCTTCGGCCTTTAGTGCTCTTAACTAACTAGAGCTGCAGATCTGGTCCATGTTGTCATACCAAACTGGTTAACACCATACCATTACCTTGATCTGCATCATGAACTAGCTGTTTTAGCATTTCATACACTCCATCCAAGCACATAATTGTTATAAAAAAATGTATGCTCTGCGTTATGCTGGTCAGAAGTTCAAGGTGGTGCGGCTTTTATTTCCACGTTATGTATCCGTATATATCACATATCCATATATTATACAGTATGTACATCCTAACTAATAACATTTTCCATAGCTAATTTATTGTATATACCATAGCACCATAGAAAAATGTCAGTACTTGGCCAACAGATACTACAGGACCTAATGATTACCACAGAGTTTTTCCTTACACTGCCCACACTAAACCCAGATTAAGACCCTAAATAGTCCATTTGGTGACGTAGCCCCTTAACAGAGAGCTGATCATACTCTTAACAATGCAGCATGCAAACACCCAGTTGTTTATTGCAGTTTGGTATTTCCCAGTCTTGCTTTCATCACTCAGAGACTTGATCATTTTATCAAGTTGGGTTGGAGGGGTTGTGTAATTGGTGAAAAGGCACTCAGAACACCCTGATGGTAAATCCATCCCTGGCCTGCACCTGGTTCAATGGCAACTTGGCAAAAAGACAATTCGGCGAAGAAACAACTTGGCAAAATATAACTCAGCCACATAATTTACCAGTTAGGTTCAAAGAGATATTTAATTATATTTAAATGAAAATGTAGGGCACCCTCTGTTGCTTCAACATTTAAGAAGTAATATGCCATGAATATTACTCTATTTTATTTTTACTGCCTGGCAAATATTTTGCCATTGGTTACAGACTTCTTCCAATAAATTACTCGTGGAGTAATAATTGGCTTGCCCTAAATTAAAGTTCTAATGCACTGAGGTTGTGGAGGTGGTTCTTTCAGTTGTGATACAAGACCACAAAGCACTGGCTGTGGTTAAATATCAAATGGAATTCGGATTTCGCTGACCCCTGCAATACTCATCAAGAAAATATCCCAGAGAAAAGGCTATGTTAATGTGTTACAAGGACAGTAATCTGACTTGACTTTGAATGCATTTACTGGAGTTTGCATGGTCGAGTGATGTGCACGTGGAAGAACACATAACGTGAGCAGAGAGAAGGAATAGGAGAGAGATCACAGTTTGGCAGATGTTCATGTACATTATTTGCTGGCTTCATTTCAGTTTGCACTATGAAACAAAAATCCTGTAAATCTTTCTTATACTCTCTCATACTCTGTGCCACTTCTGCCTTCTATTTATTTTCACAAGTTGAAAAATCAGTATAAGTACTTGTATTATGTCCTACTTAAATGTAGCATTAGTGAAGTATATTTGTAAATAGATTTTCAACTTTGCATTTGCCTTTGGCTTGGACGGAAACTACTTTTGAACTTTATTACACACTATCATTTTTTTTGCAGTTTGCAAAATAAAAATTTGCATGTTTTACACTTTGATGTGTTTTCAGTTTTGAACAAAAATAAAAAGTTTAGCCGGTCTCGTTACATTAGAGTTTGTCATTATGACAGCTGCCATTTCTGTCCAAAACTGCACAACTAGTTATAACATTGTAACTGTATCACCTTCCAGATAAAAGTGAGCTGAATGACTCTGGCTTCCAAAAAGAAATATTTCCTTTAAAGTCACAGAGGGTGACTAAAGAAACTTGGCTGGCCTGGGGGGCCCAGTATATTAGAGATGCAGGGGGAAACATCTGATTCAGACTGTTTGATCCCCAGACATGATAGATGGCAGCATTCCCTGGATATGGTACCACTACATATATCTGCAGGGTATGCTGGCTATTGTAGTCCAATGGCGGCAGCAGTGTTCAGTTCTGAGGATGCTGCCAGGAAGTGCTGCCATGATCCTTACTTTGTGGGGCTTCCGCCTGTCCTGAAAGTGCTTCCTATGGGGAGTGGTGTGGCAACGGAAATACTCTTGTGTCTTCCATAAAAGAAACTCACCAAGGCAAGTTGGAGTTGGATGTGGAGGACAGATAAATCTCACCTGGGAAGAGTGGTGGAAGAGAATGACAGAAAGAAAAGAAGAGAGAATTTCAGAAACTGCTGGTCTACTGGGATTTTCACATCCATCTCTAGAGTTTACAGATAATAGTCTAAAAAAGGGAAAATATCCAGTGAAAATGCCTTGTTGATGCCAGAGGTTAGAGGAGAATGGCCAGACTGGTTTTGAGTGGATAAAAAGGCAACAGTAACTCAACCACTTGTTACAACCGAGGTATGCAGAAGAGCATCTCTGGATGCACAACATGTTGAATCTTGAAGCAGATGGGCTGCAGCAGCAGAAGACCACACCGGGTGCCACTCCTGTCAGCTAAGAACAGGCAACTGAGGCTGCAATTCACATGGGTTTACCAAAACTGGACAGCAGAAGACAGGAAAAAAGTTACTTGGTCTGATGAGTCCAATTTCTGCTGCAACATTTGGATGGTAGAGTCAGAATTTGGTGTCAATAGCATGATGTCATGAATCCATCCTGTCTTGTATCAACAGTTCAGGATGACGGTCGTGGTGTAATGGTGTGGGGGATATTTTCTTGGTACACTTAGGACCCATTAGTACAAATTGAGCATTGTTTAAATGCCTGCCTGAGTATTGTTGCTGATCTTTCCAACCCTTTATGACTGCAGTGTGAACATCTTCTGATGGCTACGTTCAGCAGGATAACACGCCATGTCGTAAAGCTGAAATCATCTCAAACTGGTTTTTTGAACATGACCTCCACAGAATCCCTCGCGCCACGTCACAAAGCTGAAATCATCTCAAACTGGTTTCTTCAACATGACAAGTTTACTGCACTAAAATAACCTCCATAGTCACCAGATCTCAATCCAATAGAGCATGTTTAGGATGTGGTTGAATGGGAGATTTGCATCATGAATGTGCAGCCGTCAAATCTGCACCAATTGCATGATTCTGATATGTCAGTATGGACCAGAATCCCTAAGGAATGTTTTCAGCACCTTGCTAAATCTACACCACAAAGAATTGCAGTAGTTCTGAATGCTAAAGGGAGGTCCAACTTGGTACTAGGAAGGTGCACCTAATAAAGTGGCCAGCAAGTGTAAGTACTTATTTTCAGCTGAATAAAACAAGCTAGTGTTAAAAGTTATAACCATTTTAAAAAAGAAAAAAAAATGCATACTGCACTTCCCAAGAGGAGATCAATGTCATATGCCACAGAATTTTTTTGCTGGGGCCTTCAATCCTATCTTTTTAATGCCCAAGTGTCTTGTGCTTTTTCTTTTTAGGTAAGCTCTCACTTACTTTATTAAAACCCTTGAGAGCTTAAAATAAGGAAAATGTTTAAATAGTGGATCACTTAAATAGCTTTCTAAATTAATTTTCCTCATTAGTTCATTGCATCCATAATTAAAAAATCATTAATAATGAACATTTAATTAAAATACTAATTCAACCACTTATTCTTAAGTCCTTAATCAAGTGCAGATAATTATCTTAAGGGTTTAATTCAGAATTGAGTTTAAGAAACGGTTCTCAGACTTTAGAATGTGTGGCTTTGCATAAAAATACAAGCGAGTGTTCTATGAGGGAAATCGGGGCTGCTCCCAACTGCCAAATGATGTATGAGTGTATACTGCTCCTAGTGCTGCAAGCTGAAGTATGTAGTTTGTATTAAAATACATTTTAAAAGCATTTTAGATTACATTCACATAATTGGCATCATTGATCCTTTCAAATTTGGTGCTGCTTTATAAGTTTTAATATAATTTTTGAAAGTAGCACGTATACCTTGTAGTGGAGGGTGATCCCCATTCTAACAAGACTTGCATTTAACAGACAAATATTATAGTTGAGTTTTTTGTAGACTGGTTATGAATATTACAGATGGGGCTGACTCTGGCAAGCAAAAAGAAAGAAGATATGATATGCAATATTGTACATTGGTCTCTGCTGTCTTTTGCAGAAAGAACCATGAATATGGGAGAAATGCTGGAAGTGTTGCATCTTTACACAAAGCTCTGAAGCGAGACACCTGCCTGAGATATCCAGTCTTTGTCAAAAATCGAATCAAATAAGAAAAGTTAATTAGGGTAGTTTAACATGCAGTAGAGGTGAACTGTTTGGGCTGTTCATTACAGTAAGGAGACACTACTTTTATCATGTAAAGTCATTTCAGTTGTTCTGTTGATGTGAAATGCATATTACAAGTTGTATAATGTTATAGGTTCATTACTGTCACAGGAGTACAGTATCCTTTTTTTTTTTGTTTGGGCTAATCAGCATGCAGCACATTGCCAGGCTCCTGCACAATGATTACCGATTATAAGTACCTTACCTTGAAAGTTCTGAATTTGTGTGAGGAGCTCATTTACAGCATTAGAGTAATCAGGCAAAGGAAAGCATGGAGTTGATATGTGCTTGCTCACTTTAAAGAGGAAAGCAGAGTTTCCAATGTCCTTGTATTACATATACTGTAAATAAACCAATTAGTGAACTCCCTCAGGTCTGTACAATCATTAATGTCTACTTACAATCGAGAAGGATGGGAAATGCTTGTTTACCCAGAGATCCTTGCCCAGATAAAGCACTATGGGCAGGTATACACATTGTGATATTTCTCATGTTTTAATGATCTCAGGAGTTAGGCTGCCCTTTCACTCTTCACATCTCATTTGACCAGATAGATAGACAAGAAGTATCTCATACCTTGCGAGTAGAAACATCATGACTTTCAGTGACTTTCTTGCAGTTTTGTGCCAATTTCAAAACCACTAAGGATTTGACAACTCGGGCTAAAATTGCACAGTGTGTGCCTACCCTAAGCAGGTGTTAACTCCTGAGGCAAAGAGCCCTGATAATATCTCTTTGTTGTAAGTGCTTTCAGTGAAGCCCACTAAAGCACAAGCCGTAGACACTGAGGGAGAATCTGTTAATGTACCTGCACTTATTGTGTTAGCAAAGCATTAGAGCCCTGTTAGACTAAAAGCCTTGGCATGTCTGACAAAGAACATGTATATAAATGTCACAACCAACCTTTCCCTAATGGATTTTATATTGTCATTCAAAATGTGCTCTCTGAGTAGTACATTTCAATGGAATATATAAAAGACAAAATGCTGATGAAGGGACACATGCAAATTTATATACATATGCTGTTATGTACAGTACTTTTTCTGTGCAGGTCCCTGGAACCAAAGGTGAGGAGCTAGGCTAATTGGTGATGCTAATGTGACCTGATGTGTGTGATAGTCCGCCAGAATAAACTGTAGCTCCCTGTTACTATCATATAAATGGATTGTGTATTTGATGATGTTATTGTCCCTTACTCAGTCACTCATCAACAAAACACTAATCCCTGTTTAGTAAAAAGGTTAAATTTGGCAGGATTGTACATCAACATCAGTAGGTATCCATTAAGAAAAGACATTTCAATATATCATTTCTGAGGCGTAGCCCCACCCCTTTCATATAACAGAAAAATTAAATACCCCAAAATCTCAAAAATGCTTTGACTGATTTGATTAAAATTTGTTGATGTTATTAAAAAAAATTGTCGACCTATGGTGTTGTGCTTTTTTTTCCCTCAATATTTATTAATATTAATGCTGACATACATGTTGTCTTAGAGGAAGCTCTATGGTGGTAAGGTGGACAAACAACTAAAGAAGTCGTGGTGTCCTGGACTAGAAAAAAGAGAAATGAACATGTTTGATGAATACCGTGAGGTATGAAATGAAAATGGTAAAACTCAGGAAAGATGCAAAGGTCGATGGTTAACAAGCGCACTATAAACCAAATGGTGTAGTTTTGAGCGTTTGTGTTGATTTACTAGAAGTAAAAATAGAGGGAGAGAGAAGTAGAGGCAAAAGTGGCATCCTCAGATCCAAGATAGGGGTGATAGGTGACACAAGTTTAAAATTATTGGGCTATTCCATTGTCATATAAATTTGCATCTACGGACTTTGAAAGGGGACCTCTCACCCCACCCTCTGAAACAATTTACATGCACGTTTGCTTACTTCAAACAAGGATGACATTTCTCTTCCAGCTACTCTCCAAAATTCTTTACATCTGCCTCCAAAACATATTATCACAAGCATTAGAGAAAGCAACACCAAAAGTAAAATCATTGATGTTTTTAATAAATTAAAGTACAGTTCGATTTAGTGTTTGAACTTTATTGTCTGCTTATGGCTAAGGCAGAAAACAAAATATATACAAGGTTGAACATACAACTGATGAAAACCATGAAAAGAAATACTTGAGTGAATAATGTAAACAAGTGAAAATCATATCATTTAAAAATGATATATACTCAAATTTCACATTATTCCTACTGATTACCCATTTCAATTCTTAAGATACATTTTCCAGTAAAATTATGTTTTACAATGACCATCATGAAAAGCCAAGTCACTAGAAAAAACAGAAAAGGGCAGGAACTCATCTAATGCAGTAATGTTTTACTCATGTGCAATTATGTTTAACATGTTCAAGTGTAAGCAGCCCAGTGACCTCCTAATAATCCAAGGTAATTTAGAATATTTGAGATACAGTTGGTTACATTTCATTTGTTTTTCCAATTGGTGCATAGGCAGTTGAAGTAACTTCCTCACTAGTAGGATGTGAAGCCACAGCCTCATGGTTTGTCTGAGGTTCAAAGCTTTAACCACTATACTAGACTTCCTGCCAATAATCCCAATTAACGAACAGCACTGCGTTCCATTTTCTTATAAAATGTCTCGTGTGAAGCCGAGTAACACAGCTAGTTAGTTAATATAAGAGTTTCTAGTTTTGGTTGAGAGTGTGTGTTTGCCAGGATAAAGGATAGTGTGAGGTTGAAGAGATTTCTGCAGACATGTGAGGAAGAGAGAGTAAAAGAGACTGGCAAATTGAGAGGTCCTGTATATGAGGTTTTGAGCGAAGCTGGGGGCAGTGAGCTCTGCTTTTTGGCTAAGTGCACCAAAAGGGGAGCAGGCAAGAACACTAGCTTGTGTGAAGGGAGACCATGCTTTTGCTAGAATACAAAGTAACAAGCTAGTAACAGTGTGGCCTAAAGTGAAGCAAGGTGCCAGCAGCATATGACTGTAATAATTAATATATTTTATACATCGGATTCCTTTTGTTTTATGATTTTTTTCAGATTCTCATCATTAGCTTTGCCTGTTTTTAATTTTATCTCATTTTGACAAAGTTTAATATTTTTAACTTCTTGTCCTTATTGTTTAGGCAATGCTCTGAGTAGTGTCACATGACCAGACTGGTCATTCAGAAAGGAAGTGACATTATTAATATGGTAGCGGTCACTGTATTTGCTATCCCTCATTGCATACACTTTCAATTATTTGAAAAACCTGTTAGTGATAGATTAAAATTCCCTTTTCCTAACACTAGGATTTTTGACCCATTTTTAACTTTTACTTTTGAATCGGGTTTAGGGCCAGCCATGCAATTTGAGGGAGAGGCCAGGGAAGGAATGTTAGAACTGGTCCTATCTTCTTTTGAGCACACAGTGCTAGAAAGATATGTATGGGTCAATGTTGTTGCACAAAATTGGCTCATTTAAGGGCAACTGAAGGTCCAAAGGTACAGGTACACTAGTATTCTTTCAAGGGGGTGCTAGACATAATGTTTCTGCAGCAAATGGCCTTGGTGATAAAGATGCATGGCCAGAAGTATGCCTGAGAAGAGCAAGCTATTTGAGAGGTGGACAATTGGGCAAATAGACTTCTGGCAGGTGATTAAAGGAGTCCTTTGTTGTACTACTCTCATGGGAGGTTGGCAAAACACAAATCAGACAAAAAGTCACCCAAGGTTTGTTAGTTACGCGGGCAGCAGGCTTTGTTGTTTTCCTTTCATTTATTTATTTTCCTTTACCTACCCCACAGTGTAGTATTATTTTAATAAATAATATTTTGATTAATAATGCCTGGAACTGTTAGATAAGTAAACTGAGATATTCTCCCTTGTTTCTAAAGTGTGGGTAAAATAAGAGTGAATGGCAGTGAGTAATTTCAATGGGATGTACCACCTCTGCATTAATAATGTATTCTTCTAATTATTGGTCTGGTTTTTATTAATTCGGCAGATTGAAGTAGAGTGGTCAGTCTTAAGAATATTGAAAATTGCCAGGTACAGTACATTAGCTTCTTGGGCACGCATTGTTACATTCTTTAATCCTGCCTGATATATGGTATCAAGGCAGCTGTATAATCTGTGCATTATGTCCACTGTCACTGGCCTTACCATTTAGATAACTTATCATTTGAATAGTGTGCTAAAGTGCATCAAATAATGTCCATTCACATCAAATAGGTAGGTTTTTGAAAGTAACGTTGAGCTCCTTGTATTTAATGTATTCAAGTCACTGAGAATAATGGTTGTTTTTATACTATGCCCAAATACTTGTACAGTTGTGCCCATGATTTGAATAATAATCTGTGCTCTTTAGATCTTTCCAAATTAGTCTGTTTTATAAACATTAAGCTGACAAGAGTGGTTTTTATAAGGTTGTTGCTGTAAGAATTTTTTGTATTTTTGATAAATGTGTATAAATGCAAGAGGGAACTTGTTAAATAGATGGTCACTTCAAAAATTTTTGTTTTGGATTTAGAAAGGTGAACATAAAATTCAAGTTTATATTTTATGCCAGGCATTGTTCTTTAGCGTGGGGCTGTGAGGCAAATGGTTGTCAGTAAATATAAAACTTTACTGTGCTTTTGTTAATTCCTTTGTTCAAAATTCACCTGTTACTGAATGTTATATTACTTATTTAATATCCTATGAGAAAAAATGATGAAATTGTTGAAAAAAAAAATCACTTTTTTTTTTCCTCAGGTCAGGGACTGAGAAATCCAGTGCTTGAGGACTGCGCACTTTGTCAAGAAACCATTTCGTCTTCAGAGATTGCTGCCAAGGCAAGAGATGGTGATTTTGAAGGTAAGTTTTAAAAAAACACAGTAGGGAAAGAGAGATTATCTTTAAAAAGACAATGTCAAGTTATGGCCAAAAGCAAAGCAACCTCTGAACCAACATCTCATCTTTCAGGCTGGCATAAAATGGTGATGACTTGAATAAATTCAACCCAAGGAAAAGGCAGATAACATGACAATTAAACATTGTATAATGAACTTCGAAAAATAAATGCATGCTGTTTTACTTTATACTGTGGCATTTCTTTGCAGTAGGAATTTACAGTAGAGACCATCAAAACTGAGTTTTGGATTGTATTCCAAAACAGGCCATGTTTTCTTTTATGGCCTTTTTTCTGTACAAAAAAACAAAAGTGTGAAAATTTGGGAAGATTTCATTTTTGGTCATAGATAAGTTAAAAAGCTGAAATCCACTTTACCATCAAAGTCTATAAATAAGTATATACGAGGGGAGACCCAAAAATAACCGGACGTATTTTTAAAACGTGTTTAATTTAATTTTCTGTACAAACTACAATTAGTCTCCTTCAAAGTACTCTCCATTGGCGGAAATACACTTATCTAACCGTTTGTTCCATTGTTCGAAACATTTTTTAAATTCGTCTGAAGTAATGCCCATTAATGCTCTGGTCGTTTCTTGTTTTACCTCTTCAACATCAGCAAAACGCCATCCTTTCAAGTCTTTTTTCGTCCGAGGGAACAAAAAAATCACACGGAGCTAAATCCGATGAGTAGGGTGAGTGGTTCAGGGTTGTCATACCGTTTCAATAACAATAGTTAATGCAACACTTTTTTCAAGAAGAAAACAAAATTTCACTGCTGCGCGTTGCTCACAATAATCGGCCATCGTAAAAAAACGATGCTTGCACAAAACTACTTTTACAAAATTCACTGAACACAAGCACAACCTTCCAGACTGATGGCACTTGGCAGACTGACTTGTGAGGAGTGTAACTAGACCGCCCTAGCGGCCCAACCACGTACTACAAGTACCAACCTAACAACAACAAAATTCCAGTTATTTTTGGGTCCCCCCTCATATGACTTGCTGTTAAGAGCTCACATAAAATGAAGTTAAAAGGGGAAATATGACAGAACAAGCTTTAACCGGCTTCTTCATGTCCACAAATGGAATAAAAATGTGATACTCGAGCAAACTCTGTAAATACAAAAATAATTATTTTTTCTAATGATTTAATCAGTTTCAACTGGTAATTCATTTTGAGGGAATATGGAATAAAGTAAGATTATTTTTTTATAGTAAGACTCTTAACAGATCCAAAATGTTGCAAAAATGCATGAAAATAGTTTCTTTATAATTTTTTTTTTTAATCAATCAATTAAAAATCGTCAAAATATTAAATGTTGGGCATATTAATGCTGTCAAATTGAATGCAACTAAAATAATAATATGAAACAACACATTATTATTATGTTTATTGAAATTAAGCACTTTCTTCATTTGGAATTTCAGGTTTTCACTGAGCCACAGACACAGCAGTAATTTATTTCTTAGCAAGTCTCCAGTACTCAGTAAGAAAAAAAGCAACTGTAATCATATTCGTTTAACCTAATAATGAAAAGGGTATGAATATATTGAACATGCTTTAGGTGCTTTTTCCACATTATATTTTATTTAATTACCTTAGGGTTGTCAGTTATTGCTCCAAAATACATGCATTTAAAGAAGACTCAGGCGTCGACACGAGTGGCAGCCTTTCCAGCAGCTCTGTGTATGACTTTATCTTTAAAGTCTTTATCTTTATCGTTCCACCTTTTTCTCTATTTTTCTTTAATTCACTGTTAACTCCTACCGCTTTCTTTAATGTGGACTCGTTCCCTGGACACTTTTTACTACTTGGAGATGGATTTTTACACACCGAGACTCGTCTATTCAAGTAGTCAACTTTAAGCACTGAGAACAAATGCGCATGGCGGCGTGGTTCCCTATTTACCTTGACGAGGTAAGAAGGCGTTATCGGGGCAGCACAGCCGGTGCTAAGATAAAAGCCAAGCGTCTAGCAAGAAAGTGACGCTACAAACCTTTGGTGCCTTTTGTGATCCTGGGAAATGTGAACTCACTACCAAATAAGATCGACGAACTGGCTGCACTGGTGAAAAATGTCAGGAACTACAGAGAATGCAGTTTGCTGTGTTTTAGTGAAACGTGGCTAACAGCTAACATCCCAGATGCTAATGTGGAGCTACCCGGGTTTAGCACAGTTAGAGCGGACAGAGACACAAGTACCTGCAGGAAGCAGAAAGGAGGGGGTGTCGCTCTCTATGTCAATACAAGATGGTGCAACTCTGGACATGTAAACGTTAAAATCTCCACTTGCTGCAGGGACATGTAAGTTTGCGTCCCTATTACTTGCCCAGAGAGTTTGGACACGTGATTGTTGTTATTGTTTACATCCCCCCTCGAGCGAACGCGGAGATAGCAAGTGACATCATTCATTCCGCGGTTGCTAAGTTACAAACACAGCACCCCGAGGCTCTTGTGCTAATCGCTGGAGACTTTAACCATGTAACACTGGACAAAACATCACCTGCCTTCTCCCAGTATGTGGATTGTAACACCCGGGGAAATAAGACTACTGACCTACTGTATGCAAACGTTAAAGACATACAGCGTAATCTCGCTGCCTGCGCTTGAGAAAGCAGATCATAACCTGGTTCTGCTTCAGTCTCGCTACAAACCAAGAGTGAGGGAGCTACCTACAACCACACGCTCATTCAGGAAATGGTCCCATGAGGCATAGCAAGCTCTGAGAGACTGCTTTGGAACTACGGACTGGGATATCCTGCAGGGATCACATAGTGAGAACATTGAGGAGGTTGTTGACTGCACTAATGATTACATCAACTTCTGTATGTAGTTCCAGTAAGAACAGTGCGCTGCTATGCTAACAACAAGCCATGGATTACAAGTGACATCAAGGATCTTTTGAACCAGAAGAAAAGGGCTTTTAAAGGCGGTGATCAGCATGAGCTCAAGCACGTGCAGAAGGAACTCCGAGTCCAGCTCAGGGCAGTGAAGGAGCAGTACAGGAGAAAACTGGAGCAGAAATTGCAGAATAACATCATGAAAGGAAGTGTGGGATGGGATGAAGATCATCACTGGCTGCAGCTCGAAGCGGGGTGCCACCATCGAGAGAGACATGGAGAGAGCAAACTAAATAAACAATTTCTTTAACAGGTTTAACCACCCTAACCCACTCTCACCTCGGAGTACTGCATCCTCCAACCATCCTTCTGCTGATACCAGCATAGGAGAGACATCCCCACCCACAATTACAGCAGCACAGGTGAGCAGAGAGCTGAGGAGACTTATTGCCAGCAAAGCAGTGGGTCCAGATGGAGTATCGCCACGACTGCTGAAGGCCTGTGCGCTGGAACTGGGGAGTCCTCTACAGCGCATCTTCAACCTGAGCCTGGAACAGTGGAAAGTCCCGAGGCTTTGGAAAACATCTTGTATCACCCCAGTCCCAAAGGTATCACATCCTAGTGAGATGAATGACTTCCGGCCTGTCACTCTGACGTCACATGTGATGAAGACCATAGAGCGGCTGCTGCTTCACCTCCTGAGGCCACAGGTCCGCCGCACCTTCGACCCTCTGCAGTTCACATACCAGGAGAAGGTGGGAGCAGAGGATGCCATCATCTATATGCTACACCGATCCCTCTCCCACTTGGACAGAGGCAGTGGTGCTGTAAGAATTATGTTTTTGGACTTCTCTAGCGCCTTCACCACTATCCAACCTCTGCTCCTTAGGGACAAGCTGACAGAGATGGGAGTAGATTCACACCTGGTGGCATGGATCGTGGACTATTTTACAGACAGACCTCAGTATGTGCATCTCGGGAACTGCAGGTCTGACATTGTGGTCAGCAACACAGGAGCGCCGCAGGGGACTGTACTTTCTCCGGTCCTGTTCAGCCTATATACATCAGACTTCAAATACGACGAGTCCTACCACGTGCAAAAGTTTGCTGACGACACTGCTATCGTGGGCTGCATCAGGAGTGGGCAGGAGGAGGAGTATAGGAAGCTAATCAAGGACTTTGTTAAATGGTGCGACTCAAACCACTTACACCTGAACACCAGCAAGACCAAGGAACTGGTGGTGGATTTTAGGAGGCTCAGGCCCCTCACAGACCCCGTGATCATCAGTGGAGACTTGTGTGCAGAGAGTACAGACCTATAAATACCTGGGAGTGCAGCTGGATGATAAATTGGACTGGACTGCCAATACTGATGCTCTGTGTAAGAAAGGTCAGAGCCGACTATACTTCCTTAGAAGGTTGGCATCCTGCAACATCTGCAGTAAGATGCTGCAGATGTTCTACCAGACGGTTGTGGCAAGTGCTCTCTTCTATGCGGTGGTGTGCTGGGGAGGCAGCATAACGAAGAAGAACGTCTCACGCCTAGACAAACTGGTGAGGAAGGCAGGCTCTATTGTAGGCACGGAGCTGGACAGGTTAACATCCGTGGCAGAGCGATGGGCGCTGAGCAGGCTCCTGTCAATCATGGAGAATCCACTGCATCCACTGAACAGTGTCATCTCCAGGCAGAGGAGCAGCTTCAGCGACAGACTGCTGTCACTGTCCTGCTCCACTGACAGACTGAGGAGCTCGTTCCTCCCCACAACACTGCGACTCTTCAATTCCACCCGGTTGGGGTAAACGTTAACATTATTCAAAGTTATTGTCTGTTTTTACCTGCATTTTTATTACTCTTTAGTATTGTTTTTTGTATCAGTATGCTGCTGCTGGATTATGTGCATTCTATCTATCTATCTATCTATCTATCTATCTATCTATCTATCTATCTAATAAAACTTCAGATTTACCATGTAGATGCCTCTAGATATTTTCAAAATGAACAATGAAGGGACAAGTGATTAGTTAAAATATTAGTATTAAATTCTGCAGCACTTACTGTATATTGCATTGAGAAACAGTTTACAGTAATTTATTATGGATTATTGAAAATTAATGTTACATATATTTTTGCAATGAAGAAACTTAAATGCCAGCACTATATTTCATAAACATGACAACTATAAAAATTCAATTCAATTCTGTTTATTTTTGCATAGTGCCCTTCATGGAGTTCAGACCCTGAGTGCTGCCACAAGTTCACAGTTAAATGCAATTACAAAGTTTACAAATCACTAACTGCATAAAACATACAGATTATGATACATATTTATTTAAACACATGGGAAGACAAATGAGTTCCAAACTGATTATCTTAAATGGAACCTAACAATATCTTACCATTAATATTGTCATTAAACTAAGTCCAGTTTACAATGGAGAAAAGGAAAACAAAAACTCCAGTTAGCAGCATTCCTGTAGAAAGTAAACCTCTGGTTATAACAAACTAAGCCAAAAGACAAAGTCAGATGCAGTCACATTCCTAGAGACCTAGGCCATCTGGTGGCCCAAACCCTCCTAGGCATTCTACAATAGAGTCTGTGCTAGGCAATCTACTTTGACAACAGAATCTTTCCACCTGTTGATTCAAGTGCTTCCAGTATCGCAGGTGCCTTTTTGTGGGGAGGAAAACCAGTTAGATATACACAGGAGGACACAGAGAAGAGAAACTAAATAGGAGGAGGGTTAGTAGCAATTAATATTCATTGTATTTGTTATATTTGTATACAAATGAATAACAAACAAAGATGCAGTATGCACAGATTACTGGCAGATCTTAGTCAGGATATGCTAAGCTAAAGTAGTCAGTCTTCAGCCTGGATTTAAAAGCTAAGACTGAAGGACATCTCTTATATTAGCATGCAGATGGTTTTACACCTTTCAGGCCATTTAGCTAAAACCTTGACCTCCTACTGTTGTTTTGTTAATCCTTGGAGTTTATAGTAGGCCTGCATCTTGAGATCTCAGTGCACTCTCTGGTTTGTAAGAAATGATAAGTTCAGATAAGTAAGAATGGCCTTGGCTTTATAAGACTGTATAAGCAAGGAATGGGTGGATTGTAAAATCTGCCGTAAGCTTCATCGGAAGTCAGGTCTAAAAGAAAGTTATAGCTGGGTATCATCTGCATATAAATAAAGGTGAATGTTATGTTTTCTAATGATAGTTGCTAATGGACAGATGTAAAGTGAAAGCAGTTGTAATAAGGAGACAGAAACAGATAAAGGTTTGGGGTTTCCGGCCCCATATACTGTACACAAAAGAAAGAATCAAGTGTTTTCCAAACACGGTCAGTGCTCTGACAAACAGTCATTACACCACCCCCTCTCAGTTGATGTGGGGAACTTAAATAATGAGGGACCGGAAATCGAAGAATGGAATGCTGGGAGGGAACCGAAGTGTTGTATGGGAGGTATGACGTCATCACGGTGGGACCAGAGGAAGGGATGGAATGCGGAAGTGGCAGCGTGTGCTTTCAGGCATCCGGAATTTTATGGCGGTGTTATATCTTTCTTTTATATCTGTCTTTCTAAGGGAACAAAAGAAAGAAAGGTTAGTACCTCGCCTTCATCCCCTGGCCCGATGTGATACGCTGCTCGTCGGGTGTTTCCGTGGCTCCCTATGCGATGCGCGCGTGCGTGACACAGTAAAGGCCCAAGTACCCAGTATAGTGACAGATTGCTATCAGCACATTTTTGTATATGGTGAAGTCAATTTGGTAAATGTGAACTAAACCAATCAGTGATAGTGCCTGAGCTTCCAATTTAATTTTCCAGCCTATGAAACAGAATAGAAATTGAAATTTACTTCATCAGAGGATATTAGAATCATTTACAACACAGGTTAGTGCTGTTTCTGTTCTGGGAACGGTGCAAAATCCAGACTGGAACATTTCAAGTAGACTGTAACATGTAAGATGACACCGAATATTTTTCATGTATTTTAGAAGCAAAAGATAATTTATCTGTAGGTCTATAATTTTTAAGCATATGAGGGTCTAACGCTATTTCAGTAATGGTCTGATAACTGACATCTTTAGTGCTGTGTATTACCATTTAGTAATGAACTAACTATTGATAATGCCAAGAATGAGTTCTGCCAGAACAACCATTTACTTTTGACTAGTTTTGTTAGGACATGGCCTAAGATATAGGTAGTAGGTTTCACTTTAGAAATTAAAGTTATGACTGTTTTTTTTTTCTATTATAAGCTTAAAATTACTAAAGTAGTGTGTACAAAGAGGGACAGGGTTTGACACTGAAATACTTGGTTTACAATGTACTGAAGTATGGAATAGTTTTGTTCTTAAAATCTGCACTGTTAATATCTGTAGTTATTTTGCATTGCAGTTCAAAAGTCCCATTTATTAGATTTGCCTCTGTTCTAAACAGTACAACTGGATTATTTCTGTTATCATGTATTAATCTAGAATAGTAGTCCGCGCCATTAAAAACACATTTCCATTCTGCCTCAGTCAATGTAGTAGTGTTAAATTGAGATTTAAAAGTATTAACACAGACTTAAAACAACCTTTTAATTGTATTATTGAGATTTTTATCAATACATATAGTATATCTGAGCAAATATTGGCTGATTATATTCCTGCTCTGATTTAAAGTGTAATATGTTATAAACTCTGTATGAAGGAGGCCACTAGTGCTCCTCAGAACTGAGGCATGCAGATACAGATATTCTATACCAGGGTTACTTGAAGCTGATTACTTCAAAAAAAAAATGTCATACGTCTTCCTCTTTGTTGACGTAGAAGCTAAGGACATTTGATGATTACTTTGTCACTTCTGTTTTTTCTTTTTTTTCTTAACTTAAACTCAGTTTGCCAGTTATGTGGAGGAATAATTTTAGAATAAGGCATCTTCTTGTATAAATTTGGTTACTGCTTCTGTAATAGTGCAGCTAGAGTTCACTCACAAGAAATAACACTTGGTCAGTCTTAGTATCAGTTTAAAAATTGTGTGCTTTGGATTTCTAATGGAAGCAGAACATAAGATTCAGTACAGTTATGCTGACTTACAGTTTGCTGTTTAATTCAATCCTGAAAAGACTGTATGCTGCCTTCGATTTATCAACATCTGGTATAAATTGCATTCATTAACAAAAGTGCTTAAGTGTACAAAATTGCACTAAGGAGAGCCTAGGCATCTTCCATCTGAATGATTTTAAATTACTTTACTGCTCAACCTTCAGCCATGGTTGAAATGCCCCTAAGCTTTATGTCTAATGATCATAGGAGCAAAAAAGATACATGCAATGACAGTTTCAATAATATCCGATTACAGCGTCAGCTGAATGGAAGCCCAGTCATTTGTGCATTTAAAGTCAAGAACACAAGGTGTGCACATCTGCTGCAGGTTAGTCATGAATGATCATTGTTGAACTTGCAGGACCATTAGACAATGTTAAGGGGGCTGATAAACTTGGCAGGCTGCAATTCCTAAGTTTTATATTAGTTGTGCTGCTCAATTCGTTGGTCTGTTTGAATTTCTGTTATTCTCTTTGTATAATAGTATAACAGGAATACAGTAAGTACAACAAAATGCTGTCTGGCGTAGTTATAAACGAGCCGACAAAGCTAAAGTGCTAAATTACCTCCTACATTGTTATCTGCACCAGTCTGTTCACATTAAATGAGGATTAGGTATAAACATTACTGAGAACTAATCTGTGTTTAAGACACAAAAACATATCTCCTGCCAAGATACCATGTGGCAAGGACCACAGAGTGGGCTGTACAGTATCATAAAGAGAGATAATGTAGTGATTTTATTAATAAGCACACGCATTATCTGCTCTAAAGAATGCTGATGGTGATGATGAATATGTATTTTAACTACACTGCACAGTTGCTCACTTTGATTGAGTTATGTAGATGTGATGGTGCTGGCAGATATCTGACAACCTGTCATACCCCATGAATTGTTTGTGCACAGTTGCGTCTCACATTGTATCACAGTGAGATTTTACTTGACAGTTAGATAGCTTACTGCTCTGCACTTTTGTTTTGTATAACCTTCTGTGTCTATTTTGATATGACTTCTGCAACAATATCTAACTGAAGGTCCATCAAAGTACCACAAGGATAACAGGGGCAAAGGTACTACTCCTTAACCTCTTACCAAATGAGCCCAGACAACAATGTAAAGTTTTTCTTACTGTAATACAGAAAAATTGAACAAAAGTCAAAATTGTAGAATTTTGTTAACCCTTCAGCTTTTTTTTTTTTTTTTTGGCAACACAAATGCTTAATGTAACAAATAGCTGCGTGCTCACAGACAACACCAGCAACAGACAAGGAAGAAAAAATTAAAAATGGAAAGATTGATCCAGTGCCATTCACAAAAGTGGCATTTTTAAGCATTTGTCTAGCTTTGCATTTCATATTGAGTGTACAGATCTTTACTGTCATAATAATGTTAATACAGTTTCTGTTATAAGTCAAGAATATCACATAATGCAAAGTTAACAAGTAAAGAAGACTAGACATAGTGAGGTAAGATTATATTGACTAATCATGGCACCAGAAAATGATGATTGATTAACACATGGAAGTAAGAACTTCACTTTATTCCACAATAACTTATGACAAAAGAAAAAATATATGCATGAATATATTTGCATGAGTTGTCATATCTTCCTTCAAGAGCCACCACAGTAATAACTAAGATTGCCTGATGCACTGATATTTTTTAAAATCACTTGGTAACAAAACTGAGTCTGACACCCCTATCTAATTGTCCATCCCATATCAAGTAGTTTAATCAGTCATTCTTGAAATTGTATGAATATGAAAATTGCATTTATGATATACTGTATATGTCAAACTTTCTGTCTTGCCATTGTGGCCTGGAGGGGATGTTCTTAGAGACCCTGAATCCAAATGAATGAAAGCTGGCCAAATTGTATAAAAGAAAAGGATTTAATATAATAAAATAAAGAAATAGGTAGGTACTAGAGACATCTAAATACTCGGAAAGCCATAAACCTACATCTCCATCCAGGCCTAACTAAACAATTGGGTATGCTAACTTCTTGGTGGGGCATACTTTTTCTGTTGTTCCTGGTAACTCATGTTACCCATCCCTTTAGTTACTTCCACTAGGTAAGTCCATGTCAATTGCAGTCCTCCCAATTCCAAAAACGCCCGTCTTGTTTTTGTAAAGGTCTGTTAAGGTCCCTACCAGGAATAACTAACTGGACCGGCCCTGGAATTACTTTCATTGTCAGGAGTGTCTCAGGTTTATAGAACTCACCCTAGCAGCCCCAGATGTCCCTGCAGCTTTGGTCCCCAATTACCTGTTAAAGCAGAAAAAAATGCCAGGTCATCTGTTCATCACAAAAGGTAGCAGAAAGCCATGGATAAACTAGTGGGTCTCCCTGCAGCCCACTAACTATGTGGAAGCTGTTGGCATTTTCACTCTACTAATCCCTGTATTTGTTGTGTCCAAGAAGTAGTTATGTATCTCCTGAACAATTCTTTTTACTTTGGGGCATAGAACCCTTTGTCTGTGTTACACTTCAACACCTATCAGTTATGATCCCTATCAGATACTCCTTTCCAGTGTATACAAAGTATTTAAAGTATCTTATCAGATAAACATTTACTTTGTGTTTTCTAAAATTGACTGTGGCCCCTGTGACCAGGTACTGATTTGAACAGTTTAAAAATGAATTGGTGAAATGTTAAGATCTATCTGCATTAAATTGAAGCATCGTTTTTTCTTTCATCAGGAACCAAAGATAGGGGTAATGCGATGCAAAATAACACAATGTAATAATGCAATAAAATAACATGTTACTGTAATCAAATTACATTCCTGAGTAATGAAGTAGTGTAGTGCATTATGCTTTAACTGTAATCACAATACACTTCTTTAACAATTAGAATTGCAGTCCTTTCATTACAGAAATATTCCTAAGCAAAAGTGTGTGTATGGGAACTTCTGTAATTAAACATGTGGTAACTACAATAATATCTTTCCTTTTTACAATGATTTGTTCAAAGTACTCATATGAAATTAGATTTACAGAGCAAAACATATTTTGATATCCATGTGTTGTAATATATATACTCAGCAAAAAAAGAAACGTCCCCTGACTTTCAACTGTTTTTACTTTCAGTAGACTTAATGTGTAAATATTTGTATGAACACTAAAAGAGTCAACACCATAAGACATAAACTAAAAATGTTTCACAATGTGTCCCTGAATGAAGGGAGGCTCAAAATCAAAAGTACCAGTCAGTATCTGGTGTGGCCACCAGCTGCTTGAAGTACTGCAGTGCATCTCCTCCTCATGGACTGGACCAGATTTGTCAGTTCTTGCTGTGAGATGTTACCCCACTCTTCCACCAAGGCACCTGCAAGTTCCTGGACATTTCTGGGGGGAATGGCCCTAGCCCTCACCCTGCGATCCAACAGGTCCCAGACGTGCTCAATTCCTTTGACGATAAACACGAATCCGTCCATCACCCCTGGTGAGACAAAACCGTGACTCTTCAGTGAAGAGCACTTTTTGCCACTCCTGTCTGGTCCAGCGAAGGTGGGTTTGTGCCCATAGGCGGCGTTGTTGCTGGTGATGTCTGGTAAGGACCTGCCTTACAACAGGCCTACAAGCCCTCAGTCCAGCCTCTCTCAGCCTATTGCGGACAGTCTGAGCACTGATGGAGGGATTGTGTGTTCCTGGTGTGACTCGGGCAGTTGTTGTGGCCATCCTGTACCTGTCACGCAGGTGTGATATTCGGATGTACCGATCCTGTGCAGGTGTTGTTACACGTGGTCTTCCACTGCGAGGATGATCAGCTGTCCTTCCTGTCTCCCTGTAGCGCTGTCTTAGGCGTCTCACAGTGCAGACATGGCAATTTATTGCCCTAGCCACATCAGCAGTCCTCATGCCTCCCTGCAGCATGCCTAATGCACGTTCATGCAGATGAGCAGGGACCCTGGGCATCTTTCTTTGGGTGTACAAGTCCCTTTAGTGTCCTGCGTTTTTAGAACTGTGACCTTAAATGCCTACTTTCTGTAAGCTGTTATGGTCTTAACGACCATTCCACAGGTGCATGTTAATTAATTGATTATGGTTAATTGAACATGCATGGAAAACATTGTTTAAACAATTTACAATCAAGATCTGTAAAGTTATTTGGATTTTTAAAACATTATTGTTGAAATACACAGTCATGAAAAAGGGACGTTTCTTTTTTTGCTGAGTATAGTACTGTATCCCAACTTGCATTTTTTTTTGTCACATCTCACATCCCCATAAAAATGGAAAGAAAGTCTGTGTACAAGTAAGTTAACTGAATCTTTAGCTTAACTGATAGTAAATATAAAATAGTTAATTACAAAATGGAAATGCTTCCTTTTTGATTGCCAAGTGCCTTTATGATATTTTAAAGAGCATCAAGATGGAAGATATGCATAGATTGTGTTACACAATAAACACTGCAGGTAACTGGACCTATCCAATTAATAAATGTTCTTATCTGTAGGCCACTACACTAGCCCAAATTTTACCATTTATCAAAAGTACCAGTTTTACTATATTATTTTTTTATTTATTAAGAACTAGGGGGCTCCACCCCCTGCTCGCTTCGCTCGCCAACCCCTGTGTTTGGTTAATCGGATATACAATTTTAAAAGCTTTTTTTTTCTTCTTAGGAATTGTTTAAATTTCATTATTTGCACTTTTACTTTAAAACTTCAGTAAAAACAATATTCGGAATTACCTTTTCTTCAAGATGGCTTTGAATTTTGATTCCGTTTTTGGAGATACATTGTGACAACACAACGTATAACTGCCCGTGAGTGAATATAGTTTCTTTATTTCTAATAAATAATCTGACTTTTTCTAATGTTTGTCCCCGTGATTTGTTAATTGTCATAGCAAAAGCTATTCTCACGGGAAACTGTAAATATTTTAATACGAATGGCATATCAAGATCTCCTTTGGTGTCTAATGTTATTTGCGGAATATATACTACATTACCATTCTTGTCGCCTGTTAAAATTTGCATCGCTTCTCCATGATCATAAATATACACCTGACCGAATTGTGTTTTCTTTGAAATTAAACTTGTCATTGCTTTAACTGTTGCGGGACCACAGATTCTCATAGCGTATGGTCCATTATTGTGTAAATCTACATTTTGTGCATTGAATGATGCGAAGGTGAAAAGATTATTGTAGACTCGTATATTTTGCCTGTAGTGTTTGTAGATTCTGCGGTGGGCTGACACCCTGCCCGGGGTTTGTTTCCTGCCTTGCGCCCTGTGCTGGCTGAGATTGGCTCCATCAGACGCCCATGACCCTGTAGTCAGGATATAGCGGGTTGGATAATGGATGGATGGAAATGACTGACTGACTGACTGTTTGTGGATTTCACTTTCCCCAAACATCAAATCTTTTAATTCTCTTGGATACGCTTCCTCGTTATGTAGAAGCATTAGTTTTCCCTGATGGCAACACAAATTAAACAATCTACAAGTCTCTCACTTAAACTTCAAAGCCTTAGAATATTTCCATACTTCTGACATATCACCTATGTCCATATATTCGATCTCTGTTCGCCTTTCTGTTATTTCACTGAGTAATAATTTTTCTTTTTTAGCGCTAATACGATCTTTATCTTTTTTTGATACTTTCGAATTTTTCTGCTTTTATATTCTGTAACTTGCTCTGTATGTATATCACACCTACATTTTTTTGTGTCTTTTAAATTCCACCATTTTCATTATCTCTAACCTGCTCTGCATGTGTTTCGCCCCCATATTGTTAAGTATCAGTGCTTTGACTCCTTTTTTAAGTTTTATTTAACCTGGACATCAAAATATGAGTGTTTATTGCATTATTGTCTTTTTAGCAGATCTCATCAGACTACGTGTATGTTCATTTTCAGTTTTTAGGCAAAAGTGTCTCATAAATAAAAATCTAATGGCTTTTCTAATGCAGATATCAAACTTTGGGTGTACTCTTCAAGATGCCACTTGAGGCAGTTGTGCATGGCTTTTTAAGAATTCCTTTAAAAGTTTGCATGCACATAATATTTCTGTGTGTTGTTGCAGAAGCATGTGGTGAATCCTGATGAAACCCGTGCTGCCAGCATCTCAATCTGTAGTAACTATTTTGTTTGAGAATATACTCAAAGACTGGACCTCCTGTGAGAAAAGCATTGATTGCTCTTAATCATTTTTCTCTTAAGCTCTCTGCTCTTATTGTAATAGTAATCTTGCTGAATGCAGGGCCAACTCCAGCACTGTGTCTCCTTGGGTCTGAATCCATGTATGCCACTCCATCATATCAGAAATTAGATTTCATTGCCAAAATGCACCTGTTTTTATTGATCAGACTCATCCTGCCCTAATGCTAGATCCTATGGGAGGAGCAGGTAGGGTGTCAACATTACATTGTCATCTTGGGACTAATGTTATAGGTCACCTATACCGTAGTACTTTGTCCATGAACTCCTTTTAGGGTGATTAACAGTGATGCACATTAGGGAACTGCCCGTGCTATGGATTCACTTTCTTTGAATTTGTTCTTGGACACTACAGTTGTATGTTTTTCTCATAAAACTGTTTCACCAGCTTTGCCTCTTCCATATTAACTGTGACTCTTATTTATTTATTTATTTAATCATTTACTCCTTTGCTTTTCCTTCCCTGTTTACAAACACTCTTGTTTCCTTTATCCTCATTATGTTTATCATCATTTTTACAGCACTCAAGACATTTTTCAGTCTTTGAAGTTGTCCTTCAGAATATGTTGCCAAGGCTTGATTTCGTCTTTTGTTTAAGTTATCCTTATAATGTATAAAAATGCTTAGTACAGTAATGAAGACGGAAAGCACACTTTTATAACACTACCTCCTTCTTTTTTAGCCTCTCATTACTTGTAAATACCATCTGTCTTTGTCCTTTGAGCCATATCTTCTGCAGTATTTTTCTTTAATTTCTTCTCTTAGCTGTACTAAAAATCTATAAAGCTTAACTATTGTTGTACCTGACATAACTGTTAACCTTTTTAATTTAGCATAATGTTATAAATACAGAATAAACTCTTCCAATAAAATTACAGTGCATCCGGAAAGTATTCACAGCGCATCACTTTTTCTACATTTTGTTATGTTACAGCCTTATTCCAAAATGGATTAAATTCATTTTTTTCCTCAGAATTCTACACAAAACACACCATAATGACAACGTGAAAAAAGTTTACTTGACGTTTTTGCAAATTTATTAAAAATAAAAAAATTGAGAAAGCACATGTACATAAGTATTCACAGCCTTTGCCACAAAGCTCCAAATTGAGCTCAGGTACATCCTGTTTCCCCTGATCATCCTTGAGATGTTTCTGCAGCTTAATTGGAGTTCACCTGTGGTAAATTCAGTTGATTGGACATGATTTGGAAAGGCACACACCTGTCTATATAAGGTCCCACAGTTGGCAGTTCATGTCAGAGCACAAACCAAGCATGAAGTCAAAGGAATTGTCTGTAGACCTCCGAGACAAGATTGTCTTGAGGCGCAAATCTGGGGAAGGTTACAGTAAAATTTCTGCTGCTTTGAAGGTCCCAATGAGCACAGTGGCCTCCATCATCCGTAAGTGGAAGAAGTTCGAAACCACCAGGACTCTTCCTAGAGCTGGCCGGCCATCTAAACTGAGCGATCGGGGGAGAAGGGCCTTAGTCAAGGAGGTGACCAAGAACCCGATGGTCACTCTGTCAGAGCTCCAGAGGTCCTCTGTGGAGAGAGGAGAACCTTCCAGAAGGACAACCATCTCTGCAGCAATCCACCAATCAGGCCTGTATGGTAGAGTGGCCAGACGGAAGCCACTCCTTAGTAAAAGGCACATGGCAGCCCGCCTGGAGTTTGCCAAAAGGCACCTGAAGGACTCTCAGACCATGAGAAACAAAATTCTCTGGTCTGATGAGACAAAGATTGAACTCTTTGGTGTGAATGCCAGGCGTCACGTTTGGAGGAAACCAGGCACCCATCACCAGGCCAATACCGTTCCCACAGTGAAGCATGGTGGTGGCAGCATCATAAGGTGGGGATGTTTTTCAGCGGCAGGAACTGGGAGACTAGTCAGGATAAAGGGAAAGATGACTGCAGCAATGTACAGAGACATCCTGGATGAAAACCTGCTCCAGAGCGCTCTTGACCTCAGACTGGGGCGATGGTTCATCTTTCAGCAGGACAACAACCCTAAGCACACAAGCAAGATATCAAAGGAGTGGGTTCAGGACAACTCTGTGAATGTCTTTGAGTGGCCCAGCCAGAGCCCAGACTTGAATCCGATTGAACATCTCTGGAGAGATCTTAAAATAGCTGTGCACCGACGCTTCCCATCCAACCTGATGGAGCTTGAGAGGTGCTGCAAAGAGGAATGGGAGAAACTGGCCAAGGATAGGTGTGCCAAGCTTGTGGCATCATATTCAAAAAGACTTGAGGCTGTAATTGCTGCCAAAGGTGCATCAACAAAGTATTGAGCAAAGGCTGTGAATACTTATGTACATATGATTTCTCAGTTTTTTTATTTTTAATAAATTTGCAAAAACCTCAAGTAAACTTTTTTCATGTTGTTATTATGGGGTGTTGTGTGTAGAATTCTGAGGAAAAAATGAATTTAATCCATTTTGGAATAAGGCTGTAACATAACAAAATGTGGAAAAAGTGATGCGCTGTGAATACTTTCCGGATGCACTGTATTTATCTTCCTCTCTCATCTTTTGAACATTAATCATCAATGTATAGACAGTAAACTTATTACAAATTTGTTCCTCTCCCTATTTTACTCTACATATCAACAATTATCTTCCAATTATAAAAATCCAAGGAGCCTAGGAAAAAAATGGGTGAATATTTGCAAGCATAGTACAACATAAACACATTCACGATTGAGGTTTTGAGAGAATTCAGTTTTGTCATTTTACTATCAAAGGTATAATAGAACATAAGAGAGCTTTAGTCAAGAACAGGCCATTCATCCCAACCTTAAAACTTTGTTTTTATTATTTAAAAAAAAGGAAGTTGAGATTTGAAGATCCTCAATGTCCTTCTATCTGCAACACAATTTGGTAAATTCTTCTGTTATTATTTATTTGTGGCATGTAGTAATACTTTCTTGTGTTGCTATAGAATTTCATCTTGGCCAGTTTCTATTTGTGCCCCCATCTCTGGGAAAAACACCTCTTTGTCTCTTTGTTTTATAAATTAAGCTCAGGTTGATGCTAATTTACTGTAAAACTATTTTTTTTATTGTATTATACTTTGTTTATATAATTGTATGACAATGAGGCAGTTGTTCGAGATTTTGGGTAGTACATATGACTTTGGTGCATATTTGACTCTTCTTACTTTCTATTATTATTTGCTGTTCCTCTTTTCATATTGAACTTGGTTCGGTACTAATAT
Organism: Polypterus bichir lapradei; assembly: GCA_026402145.1. NCBI lineage: Eukaryota > Metazoa > Chordata > Cladistia > Polypteriformes > Polypteridae > Polypterus > Polypterus bichir. Next base: position 5,441,217 of record JANRMT010062808.1, read on the forward strand.
TAAGGATTAAGAAAATTTTTATTTACATGTCTTGTATAAAATGCAATAGCACTTACTGGCATCATCACTTCTGTCTGTCCACATGCAACAACTCCGCTCTCAATGGACTGATTTTGTTGAAATTTGTTACACTTATTCTTCAAGGACATTTATCTTGAAAAGGTTATTTCCCATTAAAATAACTCAAATAGACCATGCTATGCTAAATTTTTACATTTCAAAAAATTCCATTTTAAAAGCATTGACAAAGTTTAAGAAATCTTAAAAATGGGAAAGATTCTGTTATTAATTTACTTTTTCAAATTTACCTTAAGAGAGGTTATTTAAATTTATGTATTTTCACCTGTTAATTTGGCACGCCTAAGGTTGGAAAAAATCCCCATTACAGCCTTTTAAACTTCAACAGAGTCATGCAGTTGATCTCAAGTTAGATTATGAACTCATCAGTTTCTTCTTTCAAATATTTAATGCTTCAGAAATATGAACTACAAATAGCCATAGGTCCTAAACAACTATCAACCAATGAGGGTTATTGTCAAAATTGCATCAGTTAACCTCCCTGACATCACTTGAGTTGGAATCTCATGTTTATGTATGCTTCCTCAGCCATCACAGTAGTACTTTGGCTTAATTTGTAACTGCAGAATGTCTTAATGCTAGTCTCCCATTTTGCACACCACTAATACATGTTAAGTACATTCTATTATCACTGTTATTTTTGAATGTGACTCATTGTTACATATTTCTTAGCCACACATAAACATTAATTTGTGACAATTCTTCGCCTGTCTTTCTTCATAATGTGTAGTATCAGATGTATTCCTTAAGAAGCCATTGTGCTGAGAATTAGGTTTCATATAAAAAAAAAATTTTACCTGTATTCAAATTTGCAACTGCATGTTAGGCAAATGAATGGATTTGCACCCTGATTAGGACTACTACCTCACACCTGTAGCGACTTGGGTTCAGTCTGTGTGGAGCTTTCACTTTGTCCTTCTGTCTGCAAACAGTTAGCACTGCTGCCCCACAGTTCCAAGCGCCTGGGTTCAAATCCTGGGCATGGTCACTGCTTTGTGGATTTTGCATTTATCTGTGTTTGATTTTTTTTGTTGTTGTTTTTGTTCATCAGATATTCTGATTTTCCTCCCAAATTACAAACATACCAATGTCAAATTCATTTGTGACGGAAAATTGATGTAGTATTAAGTGTGACTTTGTATTTTGCTGTACTGCAGTACTGTAATAAAGTTTCATGTTACAATGCATCCTTTACAGTTACACAGCAAAGCCATTTGAATGGCTGTTGGTAGAATGTGTACTATAAACTAGTCCAAAACTCCAAGTATTTCAACCATGTTTCATGTTTGTAATGTAACAAATACCTGCCTTTGAATTGAAGGATATGATCATTTGCTGCAGAACTGTTGAATTTTACATATCTACTGTTCTCTTTTTTGCTGCAGATCCTCCAGATTGGGTTCCAGATGAGGCATGTAGCTACTGCACTGCCTGTAAGGCCCCTTTTACTGTCATACGCCGGAAGCACCACTGCAGGAGCTGTGGCAAGGTAGGTTTTCATTTTGTGTGATAGTTTTGGAATGCGTTAATCTGAGTGGTCTCAAAGTGAAACAATAGAAAAAAGGTCCATTAGTTATGTCAATGGTGTTCACATATTATTTTTATATAATTATATTTTTTTTTCTTGCAGCTTCTTAGTTGTTTCATGTCTTTATTTTTCTTTTTCTTCATTTCCACTTACACTTATATATGTTTTAGATGGCACAATATTCAGTATTTAACCATGTGTTAACACTTAACTCTGCCTCTGTCTAGTATTATAAATACTAAATACTACGTAGTCATTGTTAAATTATTCTGAATAAAAATTAAACCCTCTCTGTAACTCTAGGTTTTTAACTTAAATTGCATAGGTTACATAGAGAGATCTCATTTTCATTACTAAAAATATAACATATTTGTAATGCTTCCTGGTAGTTTTCTAGTAGTTCAGTGGATTCAACTTGCCCTGGTGTCACTTGTTCATTGTTAACTATCATCATTAGGATACAGTTCCATTGAAAAAAGTGAATTAGCTGGAAAATGGGAAAAAAGAGTTAAGAACTTAAAACTACAGCTAAAAAATGAATATGTTTAAACTTCTTATAAATATTACACCTTTTATTTTCAAAATGGAAAATATATTTAAAAAAAAACCTTGTACTTGAACAATGAGAAGTTACAGATAAAATGTGAAACTGGTTAGAATAAGAACCTTCAGCCTCGGGGGACCCCCAGGGCTAAACTTGGAAACCATTGATGTAGATCTTCAAATCCTCAGATTAATGGTTTGGTCCCACCTAAGGGTCAGTGATATTGTGCAAGTTACTCAATCATTCTGTTATGAATGCAATTGCATATTATTTGTGTACTCAATGACCACTACATTAGGTTCACCTATCAAAAATAGCTTGACATTTTCAAGACGTGGATGTGCTGGAAACATTCTTTAGGGATTTTGGATCCTGCTGACTTTTTCAGCCACAAGTTCATACTACAAGCCTCCTGTTCCATCTCATAACAAAGGAGGTATGTAGGAGAAGATGTGCGGACCATGCATATTAGTTGAGACAACTGAAGTCGCTGCCATGTTCATGAAATCAAATTGAGAAGATTTGTGCTTTCTGGCCTTTCTGCTAATATCCACTTGAGAAGGTGTACATTGTTGCCATAAAGGGATACAATTGATCTGTACACTGTGGCACTCTAGTGACACTTACTTGGCATTAAGTGGCCTAATGTGTGTCAATAAAACATTCTCCACTACATTACATTAACAGCACCAGCCTGTATCATTAGCGTAGTTCCAGACACATTGTTAACTCACTCATACTCAATGTCATATGCTTTTTGCGTCCGTTTTTAAATTTTATGTGTTTAGGAACTAATCGGTGGAATTTGGAGTGATGGGGAATAGGGTTTGGGCACCGTTGTGAGTTAGCTTTTGCCACAGAGCGTTGAGTTTTTTCTAAACACAGTTTAGACGTCATTTTTGCTCATTGCATCATTTACCGTTACCCTTTGTCTATTATAATGGATAATTTATGGAAGGAATGTACCTTCCCTTAGTATTTCGTGTCTTAATTCATGTTGTATCAACTTAATATAATAGCAGAAATCTGACAATTTCTGTGTAATTTTAACTAATATTTTTGCCTTCTAAAGTGTACACATTTATATTAACATTTTTACATAAACTTTCATCTGCCACATATCACCTCTTGTAATGATTTTCTGACTCTAAGGTGTCGGGTATTCCACCTAGTTTGGTGTCACCCACAAACCTAACCAGCCTGTTACAAATCTTATCTAGATAATGTATAAACTACAAAGAGCAATGACACTGAGTCATGACACCCATTTTTCATATCACTCCATAATGTGCACCCTATCTAAATGTCTATTTCTCTTTATTAATTGCTTCTATGAATTTACTTGTGGAATGTGTTAAGCTATCTAGCTTTTTCCCAGGGATCAGCTTGGTCCCCTTTACTATATAGTAGTACATTTGATCACTTTCGGTCATCTCTCTTTAGATATTTTCTCAGTTTACAAAGGCATCCAAAAATGTTAACATTTATATGCATAATTATAACCTTCCTGGAGTAGTCTTGGTAGAATTTTATCTAACCCTGTGTATTTATTTTGTTTTATCTGTTCAATTCCTAGTAGCACTTCTCTCTCAATAAATGTTTAGTATCTCATTAACACTTCCTGTAGCTACTGTGGCATTTTTGACTTCTTCACAAGTGAAAACTCCAAGAAAACACAAATTGAGACCATTTTCTACTTTCCTTCTCTCCTCATATTTTATTTCCAAATTACTGTTATCTTTCATGGCAGTTTTTCTTTCTTTCTCCTTCACTTTCACTCATTCGCACACATCCTTTAACACCTTACTAAGACCTGCTCTTTCAGAGGGGTGTATGAGGATGAGGATGCTTGCAGTTTAAGTTTTGTACAACGCTTTAAACTGGTCCATGAAATAGCCACCAAAGTGTAAGAAGCCACGACCTTAACGCCCCTGCTTTGTATTTGCCATCAAGTCTCTAACCTTTACTGTAGCTTCAAGTTATTCTTTACCAAGTTTTTCTAAAACTGTAATAGTGCTATTTGACTCACTGTTTGATGAGTGTTCTGTTAAAATCATTGAGTTCTTTAATATAGTAATTTTTCTTACCTCTATGCAATATCAATTAATATTATAAGTTAATGTAAACAATTAATAGTTTGATATAAAGAAATTTGCATTATGTAATAAAAATCATATACTGAAATACAGGAACAGTTTCAGAAATGCATATGGAATTTTGGAATACCCTGTTCATAAGTTAGACTTGGAAATTCAGCAAGTGCATTTACATGCACACACAAAACAGGATAAGATGAGTAATCCTTTTAAAGCAGAAACCTGTACTCTTAAAAAACCCTGTTTACACATGCAAGTCCACTTATGGAGTTCTCCTTTAACAAAATGCCCCAGTGTCTTAAAACTTTGCTAAAAAGAAAAAATTAAAAACTTCATCAGTGGCTGCAATGAATCTGAAAGCGAATATGGAGCCTGTGTTTCCCAAGAATGTGCTACCGAGTTTAGCACTGTACGTATTACTTTTAATTTAGTCATTTCTGAATTAATAAAAAAGATTATTTCAGCCTGGATAAGAAATAATACAGTTTCTGGGGCATTTGCCTTTGTGGACACTTGCACCATTTTATACCCATGGCTGTAACACATGCGTAAGAGAACAGACTATGAAATCCGTAACTGCGGCCCAGTTAAGGGTTTACATGGGCACATAACCAGGTTACTTGCAGAGAAATCTACTTGTGTTAAACTGGTTTCTTAAAGACCAATATTCTGGTTTCTCTAACTGGAATAAGGGTAGTTCTGTGAATAACTGGGATTTTAAAGAACATGTAATCACATCCATCAAGTTACATCTTTTACCAGTGCTGAAATAAGCACATAGAGGATAACACTTCAAGTTACAGTGAGGTTGTGCAGGGAACAATTTTTGTAAATTGGGCACAATATTCTACAAAGTTATGGTGCTTTTGTAAAAATGCATTTGTTTTCATAATTTTTGTATGACTTTCATGTCATACATTTCCATAATCTTAAATGACCATAGAAAGATATGACCGATTAATTGGTCTAGGAGAAGAACAAGTTATTCTTGCAGATGATTGCTTGCATAAGATAACTTTCATTATCACTCCATATTCTACTAAGATAAATTAGTACAAGAATTCTGCAAATAAAATAACCTGATCCACAAAGCATGACATGATCTGAAAACAGATAGCATTTTAATAGTCATATTATGGGAAGGCTTTGTGTGACTGGCTTGTCTGTAAATAGCTGCTCTGATTGGCTGTAACAACCATTCGCTCTAAACATTTGCAGTGTTCCTTCAATGTAGAATAAAGTTATATATATATATATATATATATATACAGTGATACCTTGAGATACGAGTTCAATTCGTTCCGTGACCGAGCTCGTAAGTCAAAATGCTCTTATCTCAAATCAATTTTCCCCATTGAATGAATTGAAATGCCATTAATCCGATCCAGACCCCCAAAAAACACTGCAATTTTTTTGTTACATGTTTTTAAATAAGAAAAATGTACTTATAAATAGCGAACATTGTATAAAAACACAATATAATAGAATGTACTGCAATAAACTGATTTTATTAAGTACAGTACAGTATAATGTACAGCATTTACCTTGGAGATCAGACGAGTTGAAGATGCTGACGGAGGTGGTGGAGAAAGGCTAAACTAAATAACTGAGTGTTATTCACTGATTTTTGCCCTTTTTACCGCACCTTCCTCACTTTTATCTGCAAGGGTTTTCGAGAAAAACCTGTCCAATGAGGTCTGTTTCATCCTCCCTTTCAGAATGTTTCTAAAATGCATCATGCAAGTGTCATTAAATAGCGCCGTTGTGCACCCAGTTGAAACTGAAAGTTTCTTCCACATTCCCAACATTTCCTTTATCTCACTTATAGAGAGAACTTCCTCCACCTTCTCCGCGTCACTTATTTCTTGCAAAACCTCCATGTGCTGCTGTGTCTGTAACTCCTTTAGCTCCTCCATTGTCAGTTCCTCAAGAGTGCTTCTCGATGAGCTCATTGATGTCACCTTCATCCATGTCCAGGCCCATGGTCTTGCCGAGGTACACAATCTCCTCCACCACTGCCGCTTCGGATTCAAGTCTTTCAAATTCCGTTTCAGACACAACCTCAGGCCTCAGCTTCTTCCACACAGAGGTCAAGGTCCTCTTTGTAACACCCTGCCATGCCAAATCGATAATTCTGAGGCATATAACAATGTTATAGTGGTCCTTCCAGAACTCTCGAAGGGTGAGGCTTGTGCTCTCCGTCACCTCAAAGCAGCGGCGGAACAGGTGCTTGGTGAAGAGCTTTTTAAAATTAGAAATCACCTGCTGGTCCATGGGCTGCAGCATAGGGGTGGTGTTGGGTGGAAGGTAGAGAACCTTTATAAACCTGAACTCTTCGAGGATGTCATCTTCAAGGTTAGGTGGGTGAGCAGGCGCATTGCCCAGAATGAGAAGGGCTTTCAGAGGTAGGTTATTTTCCTGGATATATTTTTTAACGTCAGGACCAAAGACCAAATTCACCCACTCCACAAAGAACTGCCTGGAGACCCATGCCCTCGGGTTTGCCCTCCACATAACCTACAGTTTTTCTTTCGTAATCTTTTGTGACTTGAAGGCTCTGCGGTTTTCCGAATGATAAACGAGCAGCAGCTTAATCTTGCATTCACTGCTCGCATTGGCGCACAGTGCGAGGGTTAGCCTATCCTTCATAGGTTTGTTGCCTGGCATCCTCTTCTCCTCTGCTGTTATATAAGTCCTCCTTGGCATCTTCTTTCAGAAGAGTCCTGTCTCATCACAGTTGAAGACTTGCTGGGGGATGTATACTTCGGCCGCTATAATTCCTGCAAAAGTTTTGAGATAATCCTCAGCTGCCTTCACATCCATGCTCGCTGCCTCACTGTGCCTGACAATGGAGTGAATGTTGGTTCTCTTTTTATAATTCTTTAACCAGCCCCTAATGGCTTTAAACAGCCTGCCCAATGTCTCGTCTGTCGAAGAGCCTGGGGTCTGTTGCTGCGAATCAGTGTAAATCGCTTGTGCCTTCTCGCAGATTATAACCTCCATCATGGTATCTCCTGCGAGCTGCTTTTCTGTCAACCACACAATCAGCAGCTTCTTCATATTTTCATGGATAGATGTCCGCTGTTTAGAAATGATTTTAACGCCCTTGGCTGGCGTTATAGCCTTTATCGACTCCTTCTGCTTCAGTATGGTGCAGATTGTAGTAGTGCTACGCTCGTACTGCTTCGCCAAATCGACTACACGCACACCTTGCTCAAGTTTTTTCTATAATTTCTTTCTTTAATTCAATGCACATCATCCGCTTCTTCTTCTCTGCACTGTCCTCCGCACTCACTTTCTTCGGACCCATAATAGTTGGAAAAACTAAGTTTTGCAAAGTAACTGCAAGCACAAATGCGAGCACAACACCGAAGCTTCCACTGCGAGCTAACTGCAGGGATGTTGCGGCGTTCACTGTGGCGAGCTGCACGAACTAGTGGTGGGATGGAGTATTTGAAGCTGGCTCGTAACCCAAATTTTAGCTCTCAATTCAAAGCAAAAAATTGACCAAGAGACTGCTCATATCTCAAAAAACCCGTTAGTTGGGACACTCGTAAGTCAAGGTATCACTGTATGTATGTGTGTATGTGTATGTGTAT
>JANRMT010062808.1:5449461-5471490 GCA_026402145.1 Polypterus bichir lapradei
TATATATATATATATATATATATATATATTTGCAATTCAGCATCTTGGTAACATTTCTAATTTTCTGACGTGCTCAGTATCAACCTGACTGAAAAAAGATACAATTTTTATTATGAAATGTTCTCATTATTTACTATATAGGATAAGGCACCACATCTTAGAGGGATCAAAGATGTTATGGCTTAGTGAAAGGAGGTAAAATGTAGACTTTTCTTGCTATGGTTTGTTTAGACATTCTCCTATTTTTTTAGGGATTGCACACATGTACCCTGCTAAGACCCCAATTCCATTATGATTTACTTGTATAGTGTCTTTCTTGCTTCAGTTTGTCTCTGTTTTTCATACATCTGCAGTTTGTTTATATTACCATGTGTAATGAATAGCTTTTTCTTTTTTCAGTTTTATTGATTTAGTGGCCTACTGTGTTACTCTGATTTATTTAAATGCCTGAATTATGTCCCCTGACCCCTCCATTCATATTCAATATAGAATATTTCTTTTTCACATTATAGACTCAAAGTGTGTTGATGGCACAACCGAATATTGGTTCCTGAGGTTCAACCGAGTTTCAAAGCATTATCAGCTTTTTAAAATATGTGGTTTTCTCCTCATTTTTCTCTTCCAGCCTGCTTTATGAGATATAGTAGGGCTTGAAAGTAAAGAAAATAAATGAGATTTCATTTAAGAATTTCCAGCATTTGCCTTTAATGCTATGCTTGCTTTTTATCATCTTTTTATTAAGTAAAGTAAAGACTTAGTGGTGGGTGGCAAGCATATCATTGGTGTTGGACCAAGAATAAAAAGTTTTTAATTATACTATATAAAAGAGTAAATTGAAAGGAATCTTCCCTCTTATAATTTTAACCTTTTAAGCTCAAGCAAATAAAGCCCCATTAGTTGCTGTTGAAAACAACACACTGTCTTTCAAGTCAGCTTGTTATTATTTTCTGACACACTTCTCCAAATGCAGGTGCTGTGAATGTCCTTCATGAATTCAGTCACATGAGAGAAATCAGTCCTGAACAGGGCACCAGTCTATTGAAGGGCACTCACTCACCAACCAAACGCATTCTGCTTTTTGGTCAGGGTTGTGGTCAAGACTCAAATCAAGCCAAGACAAAAGGGGCTGATGGGACATCTTCTATTTCAAATTCAGTCTTGAATGCCCTTGATGCATTATCAAGCTGAGATGTAGTGTACCCGTACTAATGTGAGTAGCCTGGTATAAAATATTATGGTTTAGCTGGAGGCATTTTTCTTACCAACTGTCTAAGGGATAGGATTTATTATATTTTTGGTATTTTTTTCTTATAGTTTACCTGTTTTGACATTTAGACTTGTACATTTAGTATTGTGCATAGCATTCTGTTGAGCACACATAGAAATATCTGAAATATGCAATGATTATGAGGCCTGGGCAAGTGGTAATAAAATCACAGCATGCCAGTAGATGGACAACTTTGTACCCTAATCCCTTAATTCTACCCTGGTTACTTGAGTCACATGCCTGAGCTGGTCAATTCAACTGTGGTTATAATTTGTTAGAGGAAAGTGTTATCTTTGCTTTATTCTTTGACTGCCTTTCACTCCTCACAGTATGTTATTAAATTCCCAACATTTAGTGACTGCTCAGTAAAAATGCTAGTACAGTGGGCAACACTGTTACTGTCAGCGTAATAGAAATGGTCACCCGTGGTGTGATCAGCTTGATGTTTTCCTTTTTCTTTAATTAAATCTCCCTGCAATTTGGCTGTGTACTCACCCGAACATGTTTCTTTGTTTCAGATCTTTTGCTCACGTTGTTCCTCCCACTCTGCTCCTTTACCACGGTATGGCCAGGTGAAGCCTGTGAGGGTGTGTACGCACTGTTATATGTTTCACGTCACTCCATTCTACAGTGACAAAGCAGCAATCTGACAGCCAACACCTCATAAACACTGGCACAGACTGAAGCTATGCCTGTTTTACCAAATGAGTACTCTTGATGAAGACAATAATAGCAATTACACTCAAAAATGTTACCTGTGGACCCTCAATAATCAAGGCATGAGAGGCTGTGATCGCCTCCAGTATTACATCTTTGTTATTTTTTTTTATTTATTTTTTTTAAATTAAACACATAAATGAGCATATGAAGAAAGAAGCTGCTAAAAGGGAAGCACTGCATTCGTCAGCCACATGGCTATGGCAGAGTCTTCTCCAGTTTTTTGTTGTCATTCATTATTGTTATAAATATCAATAAAGAAGGAAAGACGGCTCTGAACATCACAAGCAAAATCTCAATAATTCATGTTACTGGCCCTGAACCAGGTGGATGGCTTACATGTACAAGGTCTTTAGCTTATAAATGATACTTTGGGAACCAGCTACATAGAGGAGCGCTGGAGAAAATGTGGTGTTTAGAGAATATTACATGCTAGTCTGTGAGGGGTCCTGATTTTTCTTTCTGATACCACTTAAGAAGGTTTGCTGCTAGGACTTACTGTGTGTTAATACTGACACCTGCTGGAGAAACTGGAAGAAACAGCTTGCCATTCAGAAATATCCTGCTCTCTTCAACAGAGCCTCCCGACCTCTTTCGGAAGTCTCCTTCAGGCGACACCACCTTGGTTTCCCTTACTCCTCGGTTCTTCCTTGCCGAGTATAAAAGTTGACATTTTTCATCTTTTTTTTTTCCATTTCTGCTGTGCTCAGCTTTTTCACAAAGTGTCCTCTCATTGACTTGTTTACTTCTTTCAGCTTAATGATATGAAATGGCTAAATGATAATAGCAAGCAATCCTCAGTGAAAATCATATGCAGGGAAGTTTTAGAAGGGCTGCCACCTTTAAATCTGGACATTACTTGTACAATCGGCCTTTGAGCCTGCTACACACCCAGGAATTTTTATTTTTTGTTTTTTTTTTTTCTGAAAGGTCACTTCATACTCATCAAGATGAACACTTCCTGCGGATGCCTTGGACAGTGTTAATGTAACGTCAGATTGATTGCCTTTCTTACCCAATAAACAAATGAACAATTGCCTGCTAGCCAGGAGCTCCCCATGGTGTGAGGTTAATCATATATTTTTCTTTTCTCTTGGACCACAGGGCTTCCTGTTCTTTCTTTATCATGCAGCTGATTCAAATGTGCAAAAAAAGTATAAGCATGACATTTTAAAACCCAGGAATGATTCCAAATCAACCTCACTATGTCTAAGTTCTCGTATTGCCTGTTGTGTATGAGAGACACAGCATCATTTCCATAGATTCAAATGAAATAGTATACTGTAATAAAGAAACAAAACCTAATTCATGAGGGGGAAAAGGGGGTTAAGGGTGTGGATGGACTGTTTGTTTTGTACAGCTGCTGCTGAGGATAACTTTGTGGTACACAGCTGTGTTCCTTTAGACTTAAGCTTAAATCTCAGGCTTCACATCAGAAACAATTATTACAGTTTTATTTTTGAGTACAAAAAATGCAAAAAAGGAAATGATGCTTCTTTTATAATGAAAAATACAATAACTTAAACTGTAAAAAGTCTAATTATAATGCACAAATACTTCTGTACTTCCTCTGTGTACAATTAAGCATATTTAAGGGATAGGGTATGGTATTTATTCAAAGCCTGTTGTTATTTTGTAAATGCTATTTCATTTCCATAAATGCTGTATGATAATGATTGAAAAGTTTCAGTTTCTAATGACATGTAAATACAATAAATACAATCTTTTCTGTTTAAGTTTCAGAAATGTCTGTACATGGAACATCATTTTTAGGAATATTGGGGCTAGAGCTTTGAAACATGTCATGCCCCCGCTATTTGTATTAAGAGTCATCCATCTGCTTGCTGTGGGTTTCCCAGTTAAATGAGGTCCTGGATGGACTGTGTGGCTTTGATCAACCATCCATGACCTGGTCATTTCTGACACCATGGTGAAGCTCTGGCTGGTTTAAGTATGTTGGAGACCCGAAGGGATGGAGTAGTAGGATGGCCAGAAATGGTATTATTGTCCGCCATCCAAGTATTTACCTTTCTGCACAAACATATGAGCTGTGTTGCAACCTTAAAATCCTTCCCTTTCAACTACAACTGAGAGAAGAACACTCACCATTTAAACATTGGTATTGCTGGAAAAGAAGGGAAGCAGTAACTACTGCTCTAATTTTGTTAAATAATTTTCAGAAACCCTTAATGGCCACTTATTTGGTCCATATATTTAGTACTAAGACCCCTTTTGCCTCCAGACTAGCATTACTGTTAGTCCATACTTGACTAATAGACATGTGTGCTCTGAAGTAGCAGGTGGGCTGAGTAGACACTGTAGATTTTGTCAGTAGTTGGCCTTTTGTATCCATCTGTTGAGTAGTTTAGTAGTTCCAACAGATTACACAAATCGCAATTGGGTTTTGCATTCCTCATGTCCTTCTCCATCTGTCTATACAGTTAATTTGTCAGCAAAATAGTAATAGTAAACACTTCCATAATGTCATCTGCATTAAATTTTATTTGATCAAATTTATAGAAGTAAAAATATACAACAACAGGTCAACAATAATCATAATTCACACTCCTACATTACTCATTAAATTATTGTACATGACTCATGTGGAAAGCTCTGGTATTCAGTCAGGTAGTCTTTGTCTCAAATGACCTGAGCAGAGGATTGGTGGGGTGGAACCTGTCAGAAATGGTCTTAATAGCTTTTCATTTCCACAAAGATCAATTTAATTCTGTCCAAACTGGTACAAGTTTAAGATCATGTCAGAAAGGAAGTTGGCTTTGATACATTCTAATTATGACATGTGTGGCATAGTGCTCCCTTGACCCCTCAGGTATGATTCCGGACACCAGGTAAAAGTCCAAGACTGTTTATTTTTATCCACAGTGCACCAAGCACCTTCCACACTACTCATAAAATCACTAATCAACACAATAACAACTCCTCCTCGCCCAGACACTTTGCTCCTCTCCCACCCAGAACAGCTCAGTGTCTGGACTGAGGCATCGTCCTTTTATAGCCCCTGACCTGGAGGTGTTCCTGTCCCAGCAGTCCACAGTTCCTTATTCCTTCCGGGTCAGGGCAATCAGTCTTTTACTTCAACCCGGGAGCACGGCGTTCCTTCCCGTCACATGACCGTGACGTACCCCCGGGTTATAAGGCACAAAAGAGCCCATAAGCCCCCCCCCCACAGCGACTCCTGGTGGCCCCCAAGGTATCCAGCAGGGCTGTGTATAAATACTACAAAGTCCATGAGGCCCTGCTGGACCTCGGGGCACTATCCTGCTGTCAGGAGGGCTCCTCCTGGCGGCCTGGGGGTGAGGACCGGCATGAGAAGCCGGCAGTCCTCCACACATGTTAAGGTATAAGCCAATGCACAGTGAAATTTTTACTTACTTCTCTAACCAACATTTAACATGACTTGACACCCCAAGGCCATGATAAACAAACATTAATTTTATAATAGACAGTTTCACATTGTTTTATAGAAATCACAAATCGGGTTACCTGATGTACTCCTCGTAAAAAAATAAGACAATGACAGGAAATATTCAAGTATTGGAGAAGTAGCCGGAAACCCCGGTAGTCTCCATCAAGAGGATTATGGTGGCAGTATTACAGCTAATGACATGTTCTTGGCTGTTCTCTGTTGTAGAAACAAGTTGGTTAAGTGTTCCAGAATCCAAGTGAGTATAGGCTTGATGGATTGAGTGGCCTGTTCTTTTTGCAACTATGTTCCATAATTGTAGTAGGCTATAGTAATTGTAGGGAAAATGTTCCTGTGGTCCTTCAAGTCAATTGCTCACAGTTCACTTACTGTATGTTATTAAAACCAGGAAAAACTGTTAATTGGGACATTCATAATTTTGCCTTAGGTATCAAGTCAGTCCTTAAAAGCTTTGTATGTGCTATGAAGGGTGTACACATCAGAGGTCAATGATCTCTTAATTGTTAAATATTGATTTCTCGCAAAAGATGTTTCCACCATGGTAAAGGTAATGCTGTGACTTGAGGTCAACATATCACAGTGAAGGAGTGTAGGTGTCAAGGCTAATTGGCAATAAAAGTATATAGACCTCAAAGGCTGCAGTGTGCTCCAAATTAGAAGGTAAACCAACTTCAGAACGGTTGACATCTTTTAAACCTTTTTTACTCCATAAGGAGCTGGAAATTAAGGAGAGAGTGGAGCAGAATGCCAAAGATGCTTTGAAACATTGTTAGTGAAGAGGAGCAGTGTCCAGATTACCTGCTTTTAAGTAGTCCTGTCGCATGACCAGAGGTGACCTATGGGTATTAACTATGAATCCAGATCTTGAAAATGTACAGTTGTGCTTTTGTAACTGCCTGCAATCAGGTTTTCAAATGAAGGCTGCTGCAGGAGGTCGCAAGGAAGGTCAAGCAGAAGGCAACTTCATATAGTATGTATAAACAGTGAAACATGGGAGTTCTTACAGTTCAGAGTTTGACTTTGTCCCACAGCACAGGTTGGCCAAGTCACCAAGGATGTAAAGAAAGCTTTGACAGGTCATTATAGCCTGCCTTCCTCTTGACCCATCAATTCAATAATAAATGTATTTCTTAGAATATGAGCATCAGCCTCAGCAAAGCTTCATGAATTCTTTATGTCTCCGTGTCTTTATAGGATTCTCCTCTAACAGTACCGACAGACTTCTTATTTATCCAGACTTTATTTGTGCTTCAGAGCAACTTGGAAAAGTGCAGTGATTGCAATGTTCTTTTAAGTTATAATTTAAGGTTTTCCAGAATATAGCATTGATTAACAGCCTTATGCGAGTGGATCTTTATTAGAGATTTTTATTTGCTTTTAACATTTAAATGATGTCTGTTTTTTTCCACACTTTTGAAATTAAAATGCTCAGCCTTTTTCCTTCAGATTGTCCTGTGTGTTGTTAGACTGGTAATAGCTGAGAGCTATATGCCGAGTATGCCCATGGATCTCCTCTCAGTAGTCTGTGCCCAGTGCATCTTCCACTATAGATGGTGTTTTCACTACGTGTCCAAACCAGCCATGTAGGATTAGTGATTAAGTCATTACCGTATTGAGGAGTTGCTCACACTCGTTAGTTCAGTCTTTTTATTTCTTGAACATTCAATCTCATTTTAGGGTGCCACCTACAGGTCTTGACCATACGTAAGGAGAGGCTTACATCGTATGATTCTTCTGAGGGCTTCACTTTAGCATCACTGTCTGGTATTTCTGTTGTCGCTGCACTGATCAATTGGTCAACGTTTCAGTATCCATACCCTCAATCATAAAACTTTCATACTTGTTCATTTAGGGAAGTTGATCCCCCCCCTCCCTCCTTTCATCTACAGAGAGCATGCCACTGTTTTGCAGGAGAGAAGCAAGAATCATGATTTGGACTTGCTCATCTTGACTGCACTGAATTTGGTTAGTGATAGATACCACAGTGTAAGAAGTCAAACCACTTTATCAGCAAGCAGTAGAGATTCAAAGACCATGATCTCCAAGCCCTTACTGCACTGCTTTCAACAGATTTGGCAGGTGGCAACACCATGTAGGAAGGAGAACACAGCTGTTGCTGTTTAAATACAAGTTCTGGAAGACAAACAGGGATGACCCCAAAACCTCATACAAGATGCCACACGCTATATGATCATAATCCTTGTCTAGGACGAGCATAGACTCCAATGTCCCCTCAGTATGTTAATGGATAAAGAGCTACTTCACTGTTTCATAGCAAGAGTTGTGAGAGGTATAGTTTTTGCCTATTATATTTCCAGCATTGTATAAGTAATCAGTGACGTCATTATTGTCTGTACCGTGTGGCCTACATGGTATGACATCATGACTGCCATCTTATTTAAAGTTGAGTTGCAGGTTAGAAGATATCAAATCTTTATGATGTAAGACAAATATATAGAGAGAGCAGTTCTTCAGCCAATAAAGAAGGATTTGACTCCTAGTTTGCTAATCAACTTTGGTTTTTGTTTTATCACATGAATCAGTTTGCTGATCTGTGGTTCTTTCTGTTTTGACCCTTCTCAGGTTGCATTCAGATTTCTGCCAATTGATCCTCTTTTACAGATAGATCAAAAGGTTCCTGACGCTGATGCTAATTAATGCCTGGCATCCTCTCTCCATTATCCTGGTGTGTTATTAGGAAGTTAGTGGAGGGAGATCCTTTAATAACCAGGACACACCTTTTCTAATATGGGGAGCACCGCTGCAATCTGCCAGTCCTTTTTGTGCCCAAACATTGGTCTTCCCAGGTCCATCGTTCTCCTTTATATTTTGTCGCTACTGTCAGTGCTTGATGCCAGTTAAACCTAATAATAATCAACGTTACTGAGCAGAAGGCCAGCAGCTACATACTGAAGGCTGATCTAACAAGCATACAAGGGGGAACCCAAAAATTCTCTGAATCAGTCAATAGCACAGGACTAGGATGCAGTTATTAAATATGCCACTAGGTATCATGTGCCTATCCTGTATGTCCGGTTAATCAGTCTGCCGAGTAGCATTGAGCTGAGCCAACAGAGAGCATATATTCTGGTGTTTATTCTACAGTCACATAGGTGACTTCACCAATTTTTTTTTTCTCCAAGCCACCATGGCAGATTTTTCAGAAATCAGTCAAAGAGTTTTTGACCAAAAACAATACAGTTGTTATTTTGCACCTCCCAAATTCGCCAGATCTCTCTTCCTGTAACTTCTTCCCTTTAGCCTCAATTTTAATTTTGGGAAAAAAAGATTTGAATGATTGTTTTTTGGTTGTTGTTTATTTCTTGTAATTAATTTACAATATGGAATTTCAATCCAACAAAATAAAAAAGCCAGGTTGTAGTGAGGCACCAAATATGGCAAATTCTGAGGTCCATCACAGAGGTTTACATTTCCTGTGAACCTGAAGTGCTCAGTAATGGATAGACTGATGGACAGATGGAGTTTTGTATTTTGTAATGATGCGTCTTTACCTACAGTAGCCTTGCGTCTTCTGGAACGTACTATAAACTGTAACATGATTGGTTAATTTTGATTTAATATTTTGACAGGCTTCTTCTTACTTCAGGTTCGCGGGCCGCTGGTGCCTGTTTCAACAACACTGGGCACGATGCTGGAGGTGGTGCCACTCCATTGAAGGACACAAACCTACACAAGTCCACAGTTGGTGAGGCCAGTTAACCTAATAAATACAAGAGACATTGGAACAACTACACGTGGGCAATGATTTGACTGTTAAATGAGTCTGGAACTGATTTGTCTTTCTTGTGTTTAAACAAATCTGCGTCTTTGCGTGTATGCATTATGTGATTCATGTTTTGTAAAGTTTGTAATTACATTTACACGTAAACTTGTTACAGCACTCTTGAGTTCTCACACAGTGAAGAGAGCAATACAAAAATAAACTGAATTTGAACCCAAAATTTTGGAGCTGTGAGGCACTAGGACTATGCACTGTATCACTAGTCAATGGACAAATGAATAAAGGCATCCATAGAAAATGATGCGAGACCAACTGGGTACCCCATTTAATGATAATGTCTAAAAAGAGGATCTGAAATAGGTACTCAGTGGTGCAAAAACAGAAAACAGGCACATAAGCAGTCTGGGCAGCCTATTTGGCTTCTCAATCTATAATGCTCTCTCAAACTGATCAGTCTCAGGAATGTCCCAACATGCAGGTATTCCGCTTCTCAACTGATGACGTTTCTTTTGGGCACATTCATATTTATAAAGCTTGACCGGAAGGGGCAGGATTTCTGGGAGTGTTGTGTGTGCAGGGCTCATTTGCCCTAACTGGGTGTATTCTCATTACTGTAGAAGGAAAAAGAGATAATAAATTTAGTAACAGCACCCTCTCTCGCCTTGGGGTGGTATTGCAAGCATCAGATGCCCATGTCTGACAAACTCTACGTTCATTCATCTTCCAAACCCATTTTTCCCTTTTACAAAGGCATCTTTGGACCCATTCATGCATACTCTCGCCTTGAGATATTGTTGAGAAACCGATTAACCTATCCTGCACATCTTTACCTCATGAGAGGACACTGGATTTCCCAGACAAAATCTCATGCATATCAGAAGAATGTGCAAATTCTTCATTGACAGTTGAGTATGGGAAAGGTGCTATATAAATAAAATGTATTATTGTTATTCACAGCAAATTAAGTTTTACAAAACAGAGCAAGTCTCTGAATTATCTGAAGGTATAGGTTTTCCAAGTTGCTCCTCTTTTAAAAATAAGCCTTGCACTCTGGGTTTCTGCTCACGTAACGAGAGACTGGCTTAACTTAGCCCGAAGCTAACCTGCTTTATTATGCTGCATCTCATCTTAGAATCTCTTTCCAGTATGAGTTCATTTTTGAACATTAGTGTCTCCAGTAAAGACTGTCCTCTGCACTGCAAACATCAGTCCTCTATGGACCTTCATTTCTCTACCAGCATCTAAGGTGAAGGATTTCAGCTTACAACTACTTCTGTTTGTTCCATGTTGCAACTGGAATGTGGGGAAGAAATCCTGGCTGAGCCCTTCACCATTGTGAGTGTGGGCCTGTAGTAAAGGAGGCCCAATGCTGCCCTCTGCAGGCCATGACCAGTATAGCCATGAATGAGGCTTTATTGCACTTTGAACAATTAGTGTTTTTTTTTTTTACTAACCACTAATTTACTGCAACAGATATTTTGGAACTAAAGACATTTGTAACTTTATAAACTGGTAGCAGGCACTAAAAAAGTGAAATTTATGACAGCACCTTTAAACACACTGCAGACATACTGTATATATCGTACATATAAAACATATATAAAGTTACTATCCATACATTGTTTGCCCAGATCAGGGTTCAAGAGTCCAGCAGCTCATTGCACAAGCCAGTCATAGATACTGTAGATTACCAGTCCGGCACACAAACACTCAGAACCCACTAATGGCTCCAGTAACCCCAACAAACACATCTTTATGGTGTGGGAGGTACACCAGTGCATCCAGAGAAAATTGTACAAACTGAACACAGGCAAGGGTTTGAATCCAAGATCCTGAAGCTAACCACCTCCCTGTTGAGTCATCCTGCATCCTTACATATATAACCATCAACATGAAATGTGAAATTCTTGCACTGGTGGGACTCAAAAACATCACTGCAACTGACATCACCTTGAATGTTCCCAACATGGACATGAATGTTTCTGTGATTTTCAGATTGTATCTATGTTGTTTTGGTTAAAGGGGTAGTGTTTTCCCAATGAAAGAAATTTTCAAAAAAAAAATCCATAAAAATGCATGCAAGTGTGCCATGGTGTACATATAAAATCCAGATTGACTCGAGAGGAAACCATTTTCCAAGATGAGCACCTGAAGAAATGTGACCTTGATCAGAAGCATAAGCAAAAATGGAGTAACTAACCTGATATAAGCTCAAACAGGAGAACCTGTCCAGTATGTTACACATCTGGAAGGCAGCTACTGTAGATGGATGCTGTCACACATCTTGATATGGTCTTGAACTGGGTCCATGCTGGCTGTTTATCTCAGTGCCTTCCAAGATGTGGGAAAAGGTTTTGCAGAGGTGAGAGGTGAGCCAAACACAAACTTAAGTGATGTCAGCACACCATCAATACCCATCCAGCCAATCCCAGAACAGTCTGGTGTGATAACTTGACATATCCACACCTATACTTGGCATTGGCTGTCAGCCAAGGATGTTATGGTTGACACTAGTTGGTACTTTTTTCTCCCTGTGCCTGTATTTGAGGTCACGGAATCCATTTCTCCTGTTGGTTCAGCCATCTAAATTTTGCCCCTTCCCACAATGCCAACTTAAATTTCAAGGGCATCTTCATTTTGTGGGGGTTGATTTAGCTGTTGCTATGGGGTTGTGATGAAGTGTTGCCAGGACATTGTGACATGTGACATCACCATTCATTCCATACAGATGGTTTTGACTTCTGGATTATCCCAGTTCAGAGATCTCTGAATACAAACTTCGGTCCAATCTACACGGATGTTTGAATGTGTGTTTTTCTGCTGTCTGTAGCATCAGGTATGCGCGGATTGAACGCGGAGCGTTTTAGTGAATGAGATCGTCCACACGGGCTTTCACCACCTGCATTTGGTCGGATGCACATTGCATGCAGCTTTTTCTTGCCGTTAAAATCCCCATGAGCACAAAGAAAACATCTGTATTGCATTTACATGTTCATTTAACGTTCTGGAGGCCGGGTTATGTCACATGATTACGTGTGTGTGTGTGTGTGTGTGTGTATATATATATATATATATATAAGTTTTCAATTGACATTCAATGCATGAATACACGCATTACAAAATACATTTAATGATGAAATGCATTGTACAGGATGTGCAATTTATAATGGAAATCAATATTCATTTTATTTTTTGAAAAAAAACATCATGAAGGTGTTGTCCATTTCTCCGTACACATTCTGACAGCCTCTTGTGGAAATTTAGCATTGCTCGACGTAACATGTCAAGAGGAATGCTAGCGATTTCCTCCTCAATCCTACTTTTTAGTTCAGGACCTAAGTGTGTGTTGGGTTTTGTTTGTTTTTTGTGCATTAGCTTAGTTCTGAAATTAGACTTTTAGTTTTCATTTTGAGCTTTGACAGTAGGTTTCCAAATTCACAGCAATGCCTTTTGGCTTGGTTGTGATGGCAGCTTACACACCCCATTCTTGTGGTATGCCCTTCTCCATCTACAGCACAACACAGGGTTCTGGCGATTGTGATCCTCTTACAGTATATGCAGCCCTTGATGAGAATGTGTTGTCTGTTGTGAAGAGTCATGACTGTCATGATATGCCACTAATACTGCACACTGCTCCATTTGTCTCCCCCATTTCATATGTGAGCACGAACGTCTCTCATTGGCACTACAGCCTCAGCAGGCAGTCTCCAAACCCTACAACCCCATTGCTCTGAAAACACCCAAACAGCCTTCAGAGTGTATCTGTCTGTTGTTCACAGGTGCATTGCGGTGTCCGGTGAACTGTAGGCCCCCGGGTCCTCTCGTATGGGGCATATTCAGACCATCCTGACCAAGAATTCCTTTCCCAAAGCCAAGGCCCAACCCGACTATAACCAGTCCTTGAGTCCACTAGCCCAGCGTCTGCGTGGATAAGGTCAAGCCCATCTAAGTCTGTCACCTGGCTGGCTGTGACTGCCATTTTCTTACCTTATAGGTGTCTGTCTATGGACCCATACGGGACAGGCACCAACATGTCAGTTCTAGATGAGATTCAATTACTTTTCACAAGACTCACCACAGGAGTGAACTTTTGGATTGCTTGTTGTCTTCTTCATTTTGGGTATTAATTTCTGAGCCAATATTCACCAGTTACCAGGATGTCTTAAATGCAGCCCTTGCCTGAGGTGTTGGACCAGGCAAAGCACAACAGAGTCAAAAATCAGGGTGGCCACTCCTAAGCCTTGTCACATAAAAGTGTGACACTGAATCGATACACAAAAAAAATTGCCAAATTTTTAAACCAACAATTTTATTCACGTAATTCATCAACCTTTCAAGCCTGCTCTGTTCTGAGTAGGGTCACAGGGTAGCTGGAGCCTTTCCCAGGAGGCACAGGGCACAATTCCATCGCAGAGGGAACACGCAACTGCGCACAGGCCAATTTGGTAAAGCCAGTCCAACAAACCTGCATGTGTTTGGACTGTGGGAGACACGGGGAGAACATGCAAACTCCGCACAGGAATGACCCCGGACTTGAACACTGGTCTCCTTACTCTGAGAGTGCAGCATTACCACTGCGCCACCATGCATGTCATGATGAATGAAACTAACAAAAGGAGACTGGATGTATTTCACCAGTATTCTCAGAGAAATGTTAGAAATGCTTATGGTTTTATAATGTGCAAAATAAAAAAAAAAAACATATAAAATGTTTTGTAGTACAAAATTGTATAATAAGCAATATGCTCTTTGTTTAAGAGAAACAACGTGAGAGCGTCTCCAAGAAAATGAAGCAACATCCAGGAGAACGGAGAAGTCTCCCTCAAACGTCATTTCCAAAGGTGTTCCAGCCTGGGCAAAAGGCAAAACTACTGACGTATTTTTGGGACCCCAGTCCTTTCTTTTGGGCTTACTGAATGCATTGGTCATACTTTGCCCATAGTAGGTAACGGCATGGTAGATCTTCAATATCATTTTCTACTTTTTTGTCTATTTTTTTCCTGAGTTAATGAATCATTTGCTCCAGAATTATTTTGTGCATTTATTTAATTTTCACTTAGTGTATGTTAACTTTTATCAATATTATCGTTAACATTATTATTTATTAATATTGCTGTACCATTTTGTTCTGGGGATTTGTCATGTTTTTGTGCTTCCTTCATCAGGGACACCTTAGTCAGTTGCTGGGCGGCGACTTCCCTAAAGTCGCATCTTCCTGGAGGTCACATGCTGCGATGTCACACACTCAACGATTTATTAGCCGGATGTTTAGTAGCCACATTATCCAGATTTCTAGGTAATACTTCAAAAAGTCTCTTGTGCTGCTGTAATTGGTTTTACTAGTTTCCAAATGTACAGCTTGTGCCTTTTTGACTACAATTCTAATACCTGTCATGAATTTGGAGTTCAAAGCACTGAAGAGTCCCCAGAACACTTCCAAAAGTGCCCATTAGAGGGGGATATACCATCAAACAGGAGAAATGCAGGATTTTTAAAAACTAAAAGATATGTTTCACAAAAAGGCTCTGTTACAATGTGAAGCTCCGAAGAGCACACAAGGCATACAATTCCTTATTAAAGCGGAATTCCAAAAACAACCAAGTCTCAATTCAGTAAGCCAGAGAATGATCAATGAACAGAGCAGAAGGACAAAACCTCTAGAAAAACACAAGTAAACTCACCAACTCCTTAGCGTATTCAGGATGAACCGCAAGGCATTGTGGGCTGCCCTGCCTGTATAGGGTGAAGGCCAGTCTCCTGGGGGACCACCCACAAAACGCATGGAACATAACACAGGCATAGAGTGCAAAGCAGATAGTTAACAAAAGTAATATTAACATTCATCCATCCATTATCCAACCCACTATATCCCAACTACAGGGTCACGGGGGGTCTGCCAGAGCCAATCCCAGCCAGCACAGGGCACAAGCCAGGAAACAAACCCCGGGCAGGGCGCCAGCCCACTGCAGGGCACACACACCCACACTAGGGACAATTTAGGATCAGCAATGCACCTAACCTGCATGTCTTTGGACTGTGGGAGGAAACCCACACAGACACGGGGAGGTCATGCAAACTCCATGCAGGGAGGACGCTGGAAGTGAACCCGGGTCTCCTAACTGCGAGGCAGCAACGCTACCCACTGTGCCACCGTGCCACCCATAATATTAACATAAATTCAGTAAATAGCACGAAAATAAATGAAAACCGTGGCTGAAATATAACAGCTTGTTCTCCTGGTTTTGTTTTTGGCCCATTTATGGTTTATGAGTTCATCTTCTGATCCTTTTATCAAATTTTTTCAGCCAGACAAAACATACTGAATGGAAGCATTCTCAAACAAAGCAGTGGGCACTGAATGATTCATAACAGCATAACATATTATAAAATTTATATCAAGGCCCCCCAGCAGTTTAAGGCTTCCTGGGGGTTTAAAGGGTTAATTAGGAGGTCCTGGATCGCCTCTGTTTGGCACCATGGCCATAGGCCTCCTCTTGACTTATTTGGCCCAAGACCCTCCCCATGAAATGCGGATCTTACAGCGATGGTCGAGGTTGATATCCTGTAGTAGACTTGTGTCAAAGGGACACCCATTTGCTCATCAGTGCTGCTTGCCTACACTTTCCTTACTGGAATTGACAATTTCAACCAAATGAACGACTGATCCAGCAATGTCGATGTGATTCTATCAAAACAAACCTCTTCACTTTTAGACTTGTAGATGTTTACATGGAAGATCATGGAAGTTCAAAAAATGTTTTGATTGTATAATCTGCAGAGAAGGGCCCAGGTGTTAAAATTTTCACAAAAACAAAACCTCCTTTGAACACTTATAAGAGATCATCCAATATGTTTGTTTCATGCATGTGCGTCACAAGTTTGCCTTCTAGGACATGAGGGGGCACTGTTGCTGACGATGTCATCTCCTATTTCTCCCACAGCCCTGAGAAACTGACTCCATCCCTTCTGGTCCCGCAGCTATAAAGCCAAGACGCTTCCAGCAGGGGTCATCTCATTCTGGAGAGTGCAGACTAAAGAACGGAGCTCAGTTATACTTAACAACATTAAGCAGAATAAAACTGCAACATTAAACATAAGATTTGATTTCCTTTTGGATCAAACTCCCTAAAAGAAAATAAAAATCTAATAATTGACAACAAATATCCAGCTCCGCCATTCCCCTCTTCTTAAACAGTACCACCTTGACGTCATCAGTGATGCTTTATTCCACTTACATTTCCCTTTACTCCTTACTTTGTGGTAACTTCTCTTAATGCTTCTCCTAAGCTCATGAAATGGTCTTCTCTCCATTTGGTGTATTTTTGAAGTCTCCAGTTCACCGTATTCTGCTGATTGTTCCCATTTTTTTTTAATCTCTGCTATCACAATATCATTTTTTTTTTTATATTTTTGATCCAGTCTGTGCTCCGTTTAATTCCTCTCTTGAGCTCTTTTAGTTTTCTTTGCCTAATTGCCATCCATGACCTTGAAGCTGATCTCCTCGCCCCCAGAATTTCACTTGAGTGGTTGTAATCACCTTGTAGCTTCTTTGACGTTTTGCATTTAACACAATTTCTTCCTTCTTTCACACAACTACTTTTTTTAATTGATTTTCTTCGTAAGGTAACGTTGCTTTGAAAATTCGTTGTTCCAATATTTGCCAAAATTCATGAACTGGAAGCCTAGTGTTCAAGGAGAAGCTTATGAGGCTCAGCCTGTCGATACATTAAAGACGAGGAGCTACCATAACCAGAAGTGCAGAGATTCAACCACACAGTGTTTGTTTGTTAAGGTTTGGATTCATTTTACATTTTGTTCCCTCAATGTTGTGAAATTTTTTCAAGACGTTTTCTTTCCTGTTATGCTTCTTATGTTGCTTATTCCACATCTGATTGTTATTTTTTTTGTTCTGTTTTATTGTATTCATTTCTTTTCTGATGACATTTTGATTCTTCATGGACACCACTACTTTGTTTTTCTATATACTGTTCATAGGGTGGTCACCACCACAGGATTGCAGAAGATCACAACTTGTGATGTCATCTGATCAACAGTGTAAAGGTCAGCTCCATGCACTTTCTGGTTATCCAAGATTGTGGATTCTTCTAAAGACTTTTTCGTGTGTGTTTCTTTGCTTATGAATTCCCAGTTGAAATCCTTTTGCTTTGTCTTCTCTTCTGCATTTTGGGCTTATTTATTATGTGTTTTAATTAACTTCCTGGTTTTCACTTTGGCTTGTTTATTCGACTGTTTTTCATGTTCTTGTCCCAAATTAAATTTAAAATTCCCTCCCGGTCTCCCTAGGCAGAATAGTAATGTGTGATAATTCATTGCAGACCCTTTTCTGACACTAGACCTGCAGACACATTTTCCAATCAAATTCCTCACTACAGTATTGCTCCAATATGCAGTAATGTCAGATCTTCCTAAGTAAGGTCACCACAGATTTGACCCCTTTTTTAGGTACGAAAAAGTGGAATGTAACCCGTTTTTGGTAGAGAGTGCCAACTGCCTTACTGCTGAATTCCATTTTTTAATCTTCTTTTAACCAAACGATGTGAGCTTGCCACTGCCTCCACCTCTGGGGGGACTATAAACCCGTTAGCTGAGCTTGTCGTCAGGCTCTTCTTCACCCACACACTTACTTCAGCCATCGCTTTATCACTGGTCACACCTCCCACGTTCTGTTCGTCTCCTGTCTCGCCTGTTTACCAGTCCCCTGGGACACTATCTGCATCATTACAAATACAAAGGTGCCTGAGTCTTCTCATTTTGAATCGCTTCAGTCTTTGCTCTCTCTTCCTTTTGTCTAGTGCTTCAGTTTTATGATCCCATCAAGGAGTTTTTTTTTCCTCAAAATTTCCATACGTATCTTTCAGGCTTTCTTGTTCCTTTTATTGAACTCTCAGCCAGCCTCGATGAGTCTCCGTATATTTTGATGGCCCAGCACACCAACCAATACTACTCGAATAAATGCCCTAAGCAGCTTGTTTCTGAAATTCATTTTCATTTATCTCCAAAGAATCAACTTACTGCAATGAACGGGCCTTGCTGCCATGGAGGTGAAGTAAATGACACGGGAAGATGACATATTTTCAATATCAGCAGCACTGGACTGCCAGTGTGCTCTCTCAGACAGCCACACTCACATGTACTGGGACGGTTTAGAGTTTGAGATTAAAATAAAATACGACTTTAATTTGAGAGAAGAGCCTGGATTATCTGGAGAAACGGCAAATGGACAAGAGAGGACAAGCAAACGTCATGCCAGTAGTGTGACAGCCTGAAATTTCATAAGTTTATTTATTTGACTTCTGAACACTGCGCTAAGTAGTTTTCACAGTTGGAGTTTATAAGATGTTAGGCTCAAGGTTTGACTCTCAGACACTTTATTCCGGTAGGCCGTTGTTTGAAATCAAGAAATAAAAAGTTTCATTTCAGTATATATATATATTTTTCCCAACCAGTCAATCGACTTACTGGGCTCTTGTAGTTAAGGGGCACCGAAGTCGTGACCCTGTCCTAGCAAAAGAGCACGTTGGGCAGCAGTCATTCTTAGACAGGCCACAGATTCCAAATGGAGAGTGAACAAACATGGCCTTGTTCACACTTGAGCAATTTAGAGTCGTCACTTGACATGACAGAATGTTGCTGGAATGTGGGAGGAAACCCACGCAAACATGCAGCGAACATGCCAACTCCAAACAGATGGTACTTCATCTGGGAACTGAACTGGGAGCCAGGCCCGGGAGGCACCAGTGCTGCTCTGATGCCTGCCAGCACTTTTTCCCAGCTTGTTTACTAAACAGAATGCAAAAATGTCAAGATGTCAAAGCTGGATTGTCACTGAAGTCATCCCACACAAACGCTGGATTCTTGACAAATAATCTGGCTTGTGTTACAAAGGAAATAAATATTCTGTCTGTCTGTCTTATCGTGCATTTCCTACGGATCTGCCACATCTCTTACATGGTGTGATTCCTTTCTATCTTACTTATTCTTGGTGTGTTGCATGTGTTTAATGGTTTCAGTTCTGGTGGAGATCAGTTCAAATTTCACTGCTGTGATGGTCATCTGGTCTCTCGTGTTGCTTTTGTGTTAAATGGTAGAACAGAGACTACAGTAAACTGCGCTTATTAAAATCCTAGCATCTGTGGTATCAGCCATGAAAGACTTTATCTAGAATAACAGATAACAAAGTACCAAGTGAGAAATATTCAGTGGAAAACAGAAGGATGAGCTCTTGCACTTGAAATGACACCAAGAGGGCCAGAATATACGAAAATAGATAATTTACTAAATAACTACTTTAGTAAATAGTGGGGTAAACACTGAAGTATACAAACTACAAACATAAAGAATACAAAACCACAAACCCTATAAACTTTCTGTATTATCACGGGTGAGTGGAATTCGCCAAGTTCAGTATTGGAGTGGTCTACTCTCACACTCCTCATCAAGACTCACTATCTACGGTGTGAACAACACCTCCACCTAAAGGCTGACACATCTTAATCTCCAGGATATACCCCCGGATATAACCTAGACGTAAGGCCACATTGGTTTCCAAGAATATCATAGACACATCGTGGTTGACATACCTTTATGGTGTCCGTGGGTATAACTTAGACAAAAAGGCTGGCACATCTTGATCTAATAACCAAGACACACTGTCATGTACCAGCCATCAGTATTAAAACACACATCTGTCTGTTTCCTCCACAGCGCTCTGTGACGCATACTGTCTACATTCATCAGTGATCCTGAACAGGTGGCTGGGGGTTCAAACCCAACCCAAATGCGCTGCTTAAGTGGCCCAGCACATGCCTGTTGATGATTAGATGGACATAAGAGAAAGTCTTCCACACAGAACTCCTCCAAAGGCTTTCAGCTCCCTGAACCTGACGTTAGCTACTTGTTCACGCAGCTTACCTACACCAGATACAAATTGCATGTCAAGAGTAAGACAAAATATCCATCAATGGTTATGTCATTGTTATCGGTCAATTTAAAAAAGTAAATATTCCACATTTTGGACCTCCAGGGGTACGATTGAGTTACATCATGTTGGCCTGCCTAAATTTCACAGTTTTGTGACAAGACAGGCTGCCTCTCGCGCCGTTCCTGACACTGCTGGGATGAACTCCTTGTTGGAATTGCAAGTTCAAATACTGAATGTCTGGCTATGGCTTGGTACCCTTTCATGTTAGCTTTACAAGCTCATTTTAGGGGTGGATGGAACTCTTAAAAAGTACATTAGTTTGCAACATCTGGGCTTCTACATTTCCCAGGCAATTTGGTTTCTCTTTAACATCTGGTAAAAAAATAAACATTTATGTGTCTGGACCCCAATTGTTTGTTTTTTTTTTTTTGACATGAGGATCCTGCTTCTTGGGTTTATTTTTCATTTTGATTTGATTTAACAAAGTTCATTTCCGTTCCCATCTTGATTTTCTTGTTTTTCTGACACCCTTTGGTAGTGTCACATGATTGTAATCATCATGCAGGTGAGGTCACAGACTTGACACTATATGTATGGCAGCGTTCACATCATATGTTATCCCTCAGTTGATATTCAATGTTTTAAATTCTGTCTTAGTGTAGATACAGTGCATCCGGTAAGTACTCACAGTGCATCACTTTTTCCACATTTTGTTATGTTACAGCCTTATTTCAAAATGGATTAAATTCATTTTTTTCCTCAGAATTCTACACACAACACCCCATAATGACAACATGAAAAAAGTTTACTTGAGGTTTTTGCAAATTTATTAAAAATAAAAAAAACTGAGAAATCACATGTACATAAGTATTCACAGCCTTTCCTCAATACTTTGTCGATGCACCTTTGGCAGCAATTACAGCCTCAAGTCTTTTTGAATATGATGCCACAAGCTTGGCACACCTATCCTTGGCCAGTTTCGCCCATTCCTCTTTGCAGCACCTCTTAAGCTCCATCAGGTTGGATGAGAAGCATCGGTGCACAGCCATTTTAAGATCTCTCCAGAGATGTTCAATCGGATTCAAATCTGGGCTCTGGCTGGGCCACTCAAGGACATTCACAGAGTTGTCCTGAAGCCACTCCTTTGATATCTTGGCTGTGTGCTTAGGGTCGTTGTCCTGCTGAAAGATGAACCGTCATCCCAGTCTGAGGTCAAGAGCGCTCTGGAACAGGTTTTCATCCAGGATGTCTCTGTACATTGCTGCAGTCATCTTTCCCTTTATCCTGACTAGTCTCCCAGTTCCTGCCGCTGAAAAACATCCCCACGGCATGATGCTGCCACCACCATGCTTCACTGTAGGGATGGTATTGGCCTGGTGGTGAGCGGTGCCTTGTTTCCTCCAAACGTGACACCTGGCATTCACACCAAAGAGTTCAATCTTTGTCTCATCAGACCAGAAAGTTTTGTTTCTCATGGTCTGAGAGTCCTTCAGGTGCCTTTTGGCAAACTCCAGGCGGGCTGCCATGTGCCTTCTACTAAGGAGTGGCTTCCGTCTGGCCACTCTACCATACAGGCCTGATTGGTGGATTGCTGCAGAGATGGCTGTCCTCCTCTCTCCACAGAGGACCTCTGGAGCTCTGACAGAGTGACCATTAGGTTCTTGGTCACCTCCCTGACTAAGGCCCTTCTCCCCTGATCGCTCAGTTTAGGTGGCTGGCCAGCTCTAGGAAGAGTCCTGGTGGTTTCGAACTTCTTCCACTTACAGATGATGGAAACCACTGTGCTCATTGGGACCTTCAAAGCAGCAGAAATTTTTCTGTAACCTTCCCCAGATTTGTGCCTCAAGACAATCCTGTCTCGGAGGTCTGCAGACAATTCCTTTGACTTCATGCTTGGTTTGTGCTCTGACATGAAC